>OX235279.1:92839825-92983330 GCA_944472155.2 Trichobilharzia szidati | reverse complement strand
CCAAGTGACCTTCAGATTTTTAACGCTATATAGCACATTACATGTTGATTGTTAGAAGACATTGAGTCAGTGTGTCGTCGACAGTTTACTGAGCATAAATGATGATGTCCAGAATACTAGTAAAAAGAAAATGTTAGCTTAAGATTCCATAAGTACATCTAACACTGTCTTTGCCATACTTCCGAACTGTCAGCCAAGACTCCTCATCTGCCAGCATGTTTACCGAATAAACATCCAACGATACCATCTATCTTCTTTTTCCGTATTCTCGTCCGTCATCAGTCCAGGTAATTATTTGATACAAAAGCTTTCTGTGAAAATAATATGATTTCTGAATTTATGTTCCCAACTGAAACTAAGCATAACGAAAGCACGTTCGATTTCCACATTCCATCTATAACTGATAGCAAAAATATGAACAATAAATATGTGGTCTCCATAAAGTTCCATCTTAGCAGTATGTAGAGTTAATGGAATCGAATGAGTCGATTTAAAGCTCTCAAAATCAACCTTAAAACCAGAATGTCAGGAAATACATAATTGTGGTAATTTCCTATGTTGCTCTGTAAGTACTTTGTAAACACTTTTCAGCATAGACATTCGCTGCCAGTGTTGTCTGTTAGGCTGACAGTCAAGATATTCATAGTTGAATCCCCTCAGACACCCCATTTGTCGTGTTCCTACGGGTTACCCGCAAGTTCCTGGCGTACGCTGGCAGCCAACGATTTCCCAGGCGAGTACCCAACCCATCTCCATTCTGTGCGCAATAACTATGGGTCAGTAGGTTCTTGATTTATTCGTTCTGAGTTTATCGGCACTCATCCCTTATGGCCATTTGATCTTCGAAATGAAGGCAGCTGCTGATAAAAGTCTGCAGCTGGCTGTTGAAGATGTTTTGTGTAACGCAGCATGTCTCCAACCCAGAAGAACTGACTGACTTGATCGACATTAATGCTGAAAATCTGAGCCTTGTTCCTTACACTGAGTGTAGCAGATTTCCAAACTGATTTTAGATTAATGGATTCCTGTGCTACATTTCTGACTCTGGTTTCGACATATTCATCCGTTCCGCATGTAGTTGAAACGATGCTGCCTAGATAAGTGAAAGAAGTGGCCTGCTTCGAATCCCCGTTGAGATGATCAGTGCTTGTTACCGTTGGACGTGGTGATGGTCGTCAGGTAACTTCATCACATCACTCTCCTCTATTTTCACCTAAATTCCTCCGTTCGCTGCTGCCCTCCTCTGCATACTTGTTTGTTTCTCCTGTGGATCTCCGAGTTCGTTTGACACCCGATATAAATCATCTGTGAGGTCCAAATCTCTTGGGATCCTCTCGTCCGCCCAACATATTCCCGACTTTTCGCTACCCATGTCCTGCCACATAGTGCAGTCTACCGCAATCAGGAATATCATCGGAGACAAGAGGCAACCTTATCTTACTCTCGTCTTCACTTCATCGAGATTGTTGAGTTTTCCGTTGTGAATCACTTAATATACGATTCGTCATACAGCCGTTGGACGAGGTTTGGGCACTCCATTCCGTAGTGTTAAGGCAGGTTCTAGATCTCTTCGTAGTCAACGCTGTTAAATGCATTCTCAATATCAGTGAAAAAGAGGCACGAATTCGGCTGATATCCTATGCCTTGTCCAATGATGCGTAGATTTCAAATTTGGTAGGTACATGCCCTTTCTGAATCCACATTGTTCCGGTCAGAGTCCTGCATCCAGAACATCTTTTAGTCTCTCCAGGGTAGCGCGATGTAATGTTTTGGAGAGGAGGATGATTCGACACGAGTTACTGCAACGACTTGATTCTCTCCTCTTTGTTAGTTTAGCAGGGTAACCTTTCTTCTCATCGATAGGCGCGTTTCCTTCCTTCCAAACTCTCCTCAGTAGTCGCGTCGTCTGGATCCGTTTTCAGTACCTCATGGGGAATCCTGTTTTGTCTCACTTCCATTCCGGCTTCAGTAACTTGACTGCCCTCAAGACTTCCTCCTTATTAGAGTATTAATGTCAACTGGCCGTTCTGTGCGTGCTGTTGCACGTATTTCTGGACGAGTTGCAGGTGGTGACGGTCGATCCAAGAGTCATTCGCAGTGATCATCCCCTTGCCTTTTTTATCTCTTTCCTTCTGTAATCGGCCTCCTTTAACCATCTTTTGATGATTTTGTCTGCTTTGGCCTTTCTAGGATAGCAGCCTGGTTATTTGAAATAATGTCCTGAAGTTTCGTCCACCTACGGCCTGCCAGTTTTGCTTCAGTTGACAGTTTGTCTTTGCATCCTCTTTTGTCCTTCTACGCACTCTTCTTCACCTCTTCATTCAGTGCAGTGCGCACTGACAACAGCTTCTTCTGTTGTCCATTTCGCCATCCTCCTCGCTTGTATTGGCCTCTAGATGTCTGTAGGGAGACTTTGTCAATCTTAGCACTTCCAAAACGGCTACACACATTTCTTTGAACATCAACTTCAGAGAGTTCTAATATTCTTCAACACAGTTTTCCCTACTGATACCACTGCGTGTCTGCAGTGTGGGCACTGACTGTAGCTTCTTTATTCAATTTTTGAGAGTTATAGGTGAAATGTGGCTTATCTACAGTTGTTCTGAAAGCTTTCTTCGTGTCGTCAGGAGGCTTTTTGAACGAGATAACGGTCTGAGCCCACAGCTGCTTCCGTTATAGGTTTTGTATCAAGTATGCTATGTCTCCGCCCTCTTCCGATTAAGATGAAATCTATCTGGCTTTTGGTGTGTCCATAAGGCGGAACCCATTACGATTCCGTTGTCACCAATTTGGACTTTTCCCACTACTCTTTGTTATTGTCTAAATCAATCTTCCTCCTTCCCTCGTTTTGAGTTGTCTGTATTTGCGTAGCACTGGAAAACTGAAACCTGTTTATCTTTTGAGTCGAATCTCGTTGTCATTGTCCTGGATGGGATTATTTTCTACTGCATTAGGGCTTCGGCTGCTACTGGTGCCACCATGATTACCACTACGTCAGTGTGCCCGTTGTTGTCATAGGGATGACCAGAGTAGATAGCTGACTATTCAGATGACAATTTCGATAGCCTACATCAATTCTACCATTTCTCGCAAATTTTTAACACTTCCATGCCGCTTTTATACTTTAGGCGACCTGGGCAGCCTCCCTAGCTTCCTAAGTTGTGTGAACATCCTACGTCCTAATGTTTGTTTTTGATTCTGTGAAAAGGAGACACATTCGCTGGCTGGCATCCCAGAGGCTCCCACCAACACAAGTCATCTCGTCTTTCCGATTCCAGAGAAGAACAAGTTTGTTTTTTATATTTTTCTTGTGCATCGAGGTTTCCGTAGCGGTTTGATTTATTTTTGGTGAAAGGTCGCTAGTCTCACTCTCACTAACCACCCTTTTGCTAAGCTTAGGACAGATTAGAAAACCAGCGAACTAGCAACTAGGGGAAGTTAATTTAGCGGGATAAAAGAATGACGAAGCTGATGTGGCTTGAGATGATGAATGTGAATCAAGGTGCTAGAACGTGCAAAAATCTGAGTTATACAAAGCGGAAAGAGAGGACTGCGTTAGAGATACTTCAGTGGGAATGTTAGGAAAGTTTCGGTCACTTTGTAACGACAGAAGGCAAGAGTCTGGCAACAGATCATTTATTAAGGAAATCAACGCATATTTATATATATTTTCGTGTACATTACTATGGATATTTAAGCAAACAAACACAGTCTTCCGATTGGTTGTTTCTCAATTAAAATTAATCTTTCATCTCTTTGTGACTGTTTCTTGAATGTCAAATCCTCTATATGTTAACTGCATCCGCCTACGCAAAGTCTGCTGTGGTAGGTTTTGAATCAATCTTTGTTCACATTTTCTCACGACAAATCTTGAGAACGTAAACATTGACGTGAATTACTGTCTACCAATTTGGCTAGTAGACAGCTCTCACCACAACTTCACTCAAGGTTAGAAAACGCCTTACAAGCCTTCCACGCCACAGGTAGTTGTCATTCTTACGGATGGCGGTGTCCAAGTTTTGACATACGTCTACATGAAGGATCATAAAAACGGTGACAGTTCTATGTGGTGTTAATTTTGCCTACAAATTTTGTCTTCACTATCAGTACTGACGTTACGGAATTTGTGCCTTGCTACAGTTAACATAAACTTTATCTGTTTCTAAAATATAAAGAAAATAATACAATTACACAAATATGACAACACAAGAGCAACAGTCATTCAACGAAAGACAAAAACGTACTGAACAGTAATGACGTATGAACAAAATGACTAGCGAATTACTTTACATACATATGAAAGACAGAATACAATATTCGTCCATAAATGGTGGGCGTTTACATTAGATTAAAAAATGATCACGAAAGACAGGTCTGATTGTGCCGATTGGTGGACTGTCACGTGCCTGTCTGTCACCATTAACAACAAAGTAAGGTCGTAATGACTGTTCTACTGTGACAAAGTCTGTATGTTATGCTTAGCACATTGGTTGTGGTTCTGTTATAAAGTCTGTCTGTCGTGACTAACATCCTACAATTTGTATAGACTTTGTAAAGAATTACGAAGAGTGGACGGGTACATAATACATCTGGAAACATTAGGTGGAATCACTTCGTTCAGATCTGTTAAAGAGAGGCAGAGTTAGTTATTGAGCAACGAAACCTGAGAGTTGTTAAGGTAAATAATCAGGCAAAAGCATACTATTGCTCACAGCAGTTGTAAGCTCAGTTCCCAACCTCTCTATTCACTCACCGGGAATAATTAAAAGTTAAATTTAATATAGAAGCGAGCGAAGAGGAGATGTCGTTTTGAGATTTAAGCTTAATTATCAAGCAGCAATGTGACACGGTTGGTAGTAGGAATAGGACACTCCAGTGGAAAAGACAGTGAAGTGATTAGCATCCGTACAGAAGACTCCAATGAGATTATAGATGCCGTGTTTCTCCTCCCAAACTTTCAGAGCCAGATGTTCATAGACCAACTGGCCAGCTTAGAGGAAATGCTTAAGAGAACATAACTTAGACAAGCACCGGCAGTTTAACGATGGAGACTTTTGAACATTTATATTTCATTTTCAAAGAGAGAGCTACGTACCGTGTTTAAAAGAAAGTCATTTGGCACAAACTTGTCGTTCTCCAAGGTCCTGTATAGTTGAAGATTGCGGTGAGAGACGCCGAACACTGCCTCACATGAGGCAGAGACTTTAACAATAGTGAAGACGATGTCACATCTCCATTCAGCAGTAAATTTACATCAACTTGAGCAAGAATGTAAATAGTGAGGTAGAATTCGTCTCAGCCAAATATGTAAGAAAATTGTTAAAAAGCGTGGATTCATGAAGTGTGAGTCACAAGAAACGCTGGTTGTGAGCGATCTGGTGAGATAATTAGATTTAGAAGCAACACCGAGAGCTGTTTCTTTTAATACGCTGGCCTATGGCTCGCATACAAGCTCAACTTGAAGTTTCTCAGATAGATTCCACTGCGCTGTAGTGTTTCGAAGGTAATGAGTAACAATGGACTGTTTTTTAACTTTGACAAAGCCCAGACTGTGTGTTTACAACATTGCTTGCGTAAATTAAGATATCTGTACATAAATCAAACCCCATAATGCATTTAAATACTTAATGTGGACATAAAAACACGATGCGGTATACGCATCTGTGCAGAGATGGCAAATCAGGTTCCGTTTGAGTACAAAAGTGACAAGCTGTGAAATGCTGATAGTGACTCAGCCACAACTTCTCAAGACAATGCTAAGTATGCTGACTTGTGACATGTCTCACAAGTCTGTATGGGGCCTACGTGACCGCATCCAGACAAGAAGCTGGAGGCTGAGGAGCAGAAACAGTGGTTATTTTTTTTAGCTACTTCATGTTTTTCGGCTGGAAGATAAATCTAGTTTTGAGTCACTGAACTGCATAGCGCTGTCTATAAATAGGAGCAATTCACTTTTTTGATCGCTGCTAGATTTGCTGATCATCCTTCAACACCGTCCTCACATTCGTAATGCTAGGCTGAGGTGTTAGCGGCACCAATTTTAATCTCATTGCAATGTCTCCTGCCCGTATCAATCACGCGTCACAGCGCTGAGAAAGTGAGCACCCATTATCTCTAGAAGGACGGTGAAGTCGTTCCAATCAAGCCACCTGACACTTCCGAAACATCTACTCAGCCCACAGGTATGCCTCACTATTTCGAAGTGAAGCACCCATGTTTAACAAGGTATTGAAGGTCTGAGTGAATTCTCCTTGGGTCGAAAGTCCTTTAACAGGCAAGCAGATTAGAAGCGGTACGTTCAACGTTTGCGTTACATTTTAGCTTGATTCGCTATATATTTCTATTTTAACTGTGAGACTCGCACAAGTGTTTCTCCAGTTCCATAAATTTAACCAATAACTCTTTCACTAATTAGTTATGGTTAATCATACAAAAAAGCCACGAACTCAGTCACCTGTCGACGTGATGACTAATAGTATAAATATGCTCGCAACGACGAGCAGCACAACTCCCACAAAGTATGGAAATGAGGCACACAGCTTGCCAATACGCCGCAAGCGTCGAGCTGCCGGTTCACTACCATCTACTGTGGCTGAAACTGAGGGCGAAAACTTGCCGACAAACAGCAGTAGCATCGCTTCTACAAACTCAGCACTTGGTCCTGACATAAACCTCTTCACTTCACCCTATGTACGTGTCACAAAACTTCAGATTCCAAGTCCAGCTCCAACACTTACTTCAGAAGTAGAACGACTAAAGCTGGCTGTAGAAGAACTGAGGACTGAGATGCGGGACATAAGGTGTAGAAAAGATATGAATGCAGGATTTTCAGAAAATTTGGCCAACTTATCTGAACTATCAACACAGGTTGGTGATATAAAATCACAGGTCTGCGAACTTGCCCCTCTGAACATCTTGACTAAGACCATAAACCCTGGCGAACTTGACACAGAATCAGTATCTAAGATAGACACCTTGATAAACTTCATCACAACAGAGGTTATCAAAAGACTAGATACTAAACTAAGTGTGATTGTCTACAATATACCGGATAATGAGGGGTTGAAAAAGGTTCAAAGCATCTTACTTAGGGCGGCGAAAATGCCCAACTCCCAAACAAAATGTCACAGACTGAAGAAGAGTCAGCACGACCACTGCTGTCCTATACGCCTCCAGTTCGAAACGCAGACAGAGGCTAAAAGATTCACCAACACACAACGTATCCTATTACAGGACACAAGCTACAAACAGATAAAAGTTGTAGCAGATAAGACAGTGATTGAAAGGCGTGCTTACAATCACCTTAATAAACCAAATGGCAGGACACCTCAAGCCACTAAAATAGATATACACACTACCAACACGGTAGAACTCATAGCCTCCCCCCTCCCTAATCCCGTAAAAATAGCTCCAGGGAAAATGAAACCAAACGAAAGACTTGTGAGCTATAGTCTTACTCCTAAAGTAACCTCTCCTCCCTCTACGGTGGATCTAGATATGTCTACGGACAGCCATAAGATGGTAATCAATCCCTCTTGTAAGCTGACAACATCCTCTCTTAACCAAAACGTAACAACGCAAATGGAACTCGGTAACAAAACAGGTCGAAATACGCCACTTGTTGCGAAGATTCCCCAACATATTCAGACTCCCAAGAATATCTCACGCTTTAAGGTAAATAATATTCAAAACCATGCTAGCAACCAAACTAAAAACAAAAATAAGGACATAGAGCCCAAGGACAACAACGACACAACCTACTTGCATACTGTGCCAAGTCCCACTGGTAGCCGGTGTAGTGACGCTATCACGCAAAGTAGTATAGATGACAACACTCGAAGCTCAGCCACCAGGTACTCAGGGTCTACAAAGCATGACACACAAACTAACTTTGGCAGATTATACGGAACAAGCCTTCTGGGAAACAAACCACGGTGCAGCTATGCATATAACGACACCCATGTAAGGTCTCCTGGAATGTCCCCACACAATAGGCAGATTAACAAGTCATGGGCATCACAAGGTACCAAAGATTTTTTATCCAACACATCCCTGTCAGCGCTAACCACACAGCTGGTGGGGATGTTAACCCTTCTGAACCCATACCACCAACGTTGGCCCCCTATCGGGAAGAAAACAGACATGGGCTAGTACATACGGAACTATTAGTCACACCCAAAGTCTGTACAAGCATATGCCAAATAAAAACCTCAACCCAACTCTCCAACCTACCCAAGCCTAGAACCACGTCATTGTATAGTTTATCTAATAATCAAACCCATTACCCACTAAAAAAACGGATAGTAACTTGACAGACATAGGTGGACAAACTAGTTGCAACACAGGGTTGATATGCCACGCGGAAACAGCGGATGCCGATCCATACTTGAACCTTATTGACGAGCTTAAACACTTCAAACACTACTTCAAATCTCAACTCTACCTAATACTTATTAATGCTAGATCTATCCTTAACAAACTACCGATGCTCAGGGCACACACGCTGGTATACAAACCCCCTATAATCATTATTACGGAATCCTGGTGTCACTCCAATATACCAGACGAAGAGATAAGCATCGAAGGGTACATACACTTTCGCTGTGACAGGAAGAGTGGTAAGGGAGGAGGCTGCCTAATGTACTTCCTGAACACACTTACTGTATTACAGCTAGAAAATAAGGAACTCAATGACATGCACGACACCCTGTGGGTCAGCGTACACTTCAAAAGTGCTACACTACTAATAGGATGTATCTACAGAGCACCTGGCAACTTTAGTGATTACGAGACACAACTTATAAATGTACTGGAGCAAGTATCCACTCTTCCATACGAGCATAAGATCATATGTGGAGACTTCAACCTACCCGAAATCAACTGGGACTTATTAAAAGGGCCAACTAAATACGACAAGTTCTTAGGGACACTGGACATCTTCGGCTGGAAACAAACTGTCACTATCCCTACAAGAGGTGACAATGTACTAGACTTAATATTCTGTCACCATATAAGCCCCCTCTCAATCTTAGTGGGTTCTAAGTTTTCAGGTAGTGACCACAAAACAGTAATGTGTGCTCTGCCACTTCCACTGAATAGCAATGCAGCTCATACCTCCACTTCACAACAAGTACTATATAGGAACTATAGTAAGGCAAACTGGACCTTAGTAGAATCAGTGCTAAGATCCTCCGAATGGAGCGAATACTTCACTACTGATGACCTCTCGAGGGCTCTGAGCATCTTCTACCATAACTCGAACACATGCTTAGATGCTGTCATTCCACTGCAAACACTTGAGCTATCCCCACATAGGAAGTCATTCATAAAACCAAAGGATCGTATGAAACTGAAGAAACTCTCAACAAGTTACTTCAAACACCACGACTTTGGCACACTAGGTTTAATACTTAACACACTTAGTTCCATCTCACAAGCTCGAAATTTCCGTATGAGAAACGAAGAACGCATCGCAGTAGCCAGTCCTGCTAGAGTGTATGCACTCACGGAAATCTTAAAGAAGCGAATGAATCGCAAAAATCACAGCATTTCACTCCTCATAGACAAAGGTAGGCTATGTACTAATTCCGCAGACATGTGTGAATTATTCAACTCAACTTTTGCAGGTAACTACCTTAAGCACACAGTCCAGTTACTCAATATACACCCTGCTACTAATGTGGCACAAACTCCATCTCCACACACACCAAACTTAATTAGCACTATTGAATTTGACTATACTAACATTAAACAAACTATAAGAACCCTAAAATGCTCAAAAGGTTTCGGTACTGACGGCATATCATCCTATTTTTATAAATATGGTGGCCCTGACATTCCCTTACTCCTGCTTAAAATATTCACAATGTTCTTAGAAACCCAAACTTACCCTGATGTATGGAAAACAACGTTTATTATGCCTAAACACAAATCTGGCTCGAAAACAGACGTCGGTAACTACAGGCCAATTAATATCACACCTATAGCTTCTAGAATTATGGAGAGACTAGTTAAAGAAAACCTAATGAAGCATATGCTTGGTTGCAATATTATAAGTCCGAACCAACATGGATTCCTAAAATCCAGATCTTGTTTAACATGCCACTTAGACTTCTTTAACTTTGTGACCAGCAGTCGTGACAGACGACAACTAGTACTTGTCATCTACTTTGACATCTCAAAGGCATTTGACCGTGTTGACCATTTACTACTAGTGCATAAGCTGAAATCCTTAGGAATACGTGACCCACCATTAGGATGGCTTAAATCATTCCTTAACAATAGGTCCAAAATAGTTGAACTCGGATCTATAACCTCGAAACCTAGCCCAATCACCTCTGGTGTAGTACAAGGTAGTGTCATTGGACCCCTTCTATTTACCCTATATATTAACGACATATGCGCTTGCTTTACTCATGGTAAACCATTCATCTTTGCAGATGACCTCAAAGTAGCTTATACATTCCAACCTGATGACCTAGGGTACTTCCAGAATGTTGTACAAAAAGAACTAGATAAAGTGACTGCTTGGTCGTCTTTATGGAACCTCCAATTTAACCTTAAAAAATGTGGCTGGATCTGCTTCGGTGCACCCTCAGTCGACATAAAGTTAACGCTTCAATCGGCTAACCTAACCAAACTCCAAAGTGTTGTTGACCTAGGTCTGAGGTAGTCGAGTAACCTAACATTCTCTGAGCAAGTGGCATCACAGGCTCAAAAGTCGAGGATGCTCTTAGGATGCATACTCAGGAACTTTCACGACAATGAAGCAAAGCTCATTCTGTACAAAACCTGTGTGAGGCCACTACTAGAATACTGTCCATTTATTATTAGCAGCACTCACACACGTGAAAAGCTAAGAATTGAAAGTATCCAACGATATTTTACCTCGAAACTACTAGGCTACGAATGTAAGAAAGACTACATTTCACGGTGCATGATTCTACAACTTGACCCACTCTGGACAAGACGACTAATTATAAACCTAGTATTCTTCTATAAGGTCCTACACAAAATATCATTCTCAAACATTAAGGACATACAATTCGCACAAGAGGGCTCTTACGATCTGCGTAACCAAAATTGCACAGTAACAATAAAAGCCTTTAAGTCAACACTCCGCGAAAACTTCTTCACAGTCATGTATTCTAAAATATGGAACAATCTGCCCCTAGATATCAGGAACTGCAATACAGTTTTAAGTTTCAAACGCTCTCTGTACACACTATTTCACTCTACCGACTATATAAATAAACCATTTATCCCTAGAACGAATCAACTATTAGTCTACTACAGTACCTAAACGCGCTTAAATACCCTTACTTCTCTAATGACCATAAATAAACTAGTTGCATAAATGCATAAAAAGACATAGTAGAAACAAATTTTTGTTCATCAAATTACAATGTACAACGAATATAATCAAATCTTTTAGACTCCACCTGGTTTTTCTTTGTCCTCTGGTACATTTCTGTTGTATTTACTTTGTAGTACAAGTTGCATGGATCTACATTCCGACTGAAGCTGAGAAACAATTGAAGTCACTTACTCATATATCATCCCTCAAGGTCTGGCTAGTAATGGCTCAGAATCCTTGATGAAATCCACTGTCACCATAACAAGACGCTGTACAGCATCTTATACAAGCACTGTCAACGATCTAAAATGGTTTTTATATAGCTTTCTACGCGTTTATCAACTTACTCGTACGGAGCAACCATGCTGTGACAAATGGCGGGCTATGGGTGACTTCAGTGCAGTAAAACAAATCTGCTTGACAATGACCAATATTAATCTGCATTCATTTGAATTCACATCTGGTATTACTTGCAAAAAATGATGTCAAAATCATAAAAACTAATCACTCATTTTAAATTAATACACAATTTGAACATAAAACAAGATACGATGCCGCACACAACAAAGTTATATGGAGGTATTGACTTCAAGCTTTATTTTTTTCCCAAATATTTGTAATTTATCCGACACGTACTTGGGTTTTTTTGTTAATGCGAAGACAATATTTCTATATTTCTTGATGTGCTCCATTGAACGACTAACTATCAGAATGTGCTCACTAACTGATGTCAGAGAGGACAGCAACCATGTAATTTCACTATAAATCAAATTCATGTAATTTAAATAATACTTATCCATGCCTGCACAACTGGTGTGTCCTAGATTGATAGGAAATATATATTATTAAATCAGAAACAGGTCAAGAACAGTCGTTTGATGACTAGCACTCGATCGAAAAGAAGGTTGCTGGCCATTATAATCTGGTGAAAAAAGCATGTGTCACTAAAGTCCGGCGGAGATTTAACCATTTTCAAACTATAAATAACACGATGGCACTGCTCTGAGTTCGGTAGAAGTATTGAGTATTTCTGCTGATATGATTTCAGCAAAAAATTTTTTCAGAGAAACAGTAAATTACTGTACGTGCACGCTGATATCTTCAGTCATTGAAAATGCATTTGCAATTTGAATACAAAGTAAACAAGAGAGTGTCACGAAAAATTAATTGTCAAAATCACATTCTAGGTAGAAATACTTCAGCTTCCGTACTAGTTGGTGTGTAATGGAGTCTTTTGTAGTGCGACCACACGGATATGAGTGTAAACTTAAAAGGTAAACTCTAGAATCCCAACAAACCATATGATGTTTCTTAAAAAATTAGCGCCACCGCGTTGCTAAGGTGAGAGTGTTCTTGAAGTGGGAACCATTAAACCTATTACCCATTCATAATTCAATGCGCCAAATTATTTTTTGACTGACAAACTGCTGTTGTTGAGGTCCCTGTTTTACAGATTACAGGGACACTCAACTGCAGATGAAGTGAATAGTAAGTTTGACTTCCTTGAAAAGCCATTGTCTGGTAAAAGGTATCCGACGAAATTCATAAGATGAAATTACAGGAACGAGAAGGATGCTGTCACAGTTAAAAAGACCTGTATTTGGCCAGCTAACATTTAAAGGGGATGAAATATCACACCAAGCAAACACTGAACCAAGAGATGTCGCCAATAGAAATAATCCAGTTTATTAATCAAAGCAAGGGAGGTATTTATCAGAATTCGCCCGAGATGTATTTATGACTTCAAAAGCACGTAATGGTGAGTATACCTTGTAGACAGAAAGATTCTCGTGTACTTGCTTCTTCGAAGATATTGCTAAAAATCTCAAACTCAGTGCTCCCTAGTCTTTTGACAATGCTCTGGTGATCCCTCATAAAGTTGGTCCCTTGCATCTGCTAATACCGAAATAATGCTGTACTTACCGTCTATTGTGGAGTTTTATAAAATCCCTTATAACTGATAATGATTGTAAGTTTTGCATCCTGTGTGCCTTAATTTGGAACCTGTGTGTCATCTTTCTTCTTAACTTCCGGGGTGAGAATAAACGTTATCGCGTTTTAAATTCACCAAGCTTCTGCCTTCCTCGTCTTCCATTGGCTAGAACAACGGCGGTCAATTAGATTTCTGATTTGTCATAGGCAAGTGCAGTCATGTGCAGTTTGTGTGGTTGTGTTATGCGTGGTTTGCAAGCAACTTTGATGAATACAGGTGTAATATCTGACTATTCTAACGTTGTTTCACTGCTTTTTATACTCTTTTATGCTCTTTTCGACGTACACTCTCTTGAAACTGGTTAGTCATCATGGGGGTTATCAGTAACTACGATCCCGTTGGTCCCGATGCATTTCTTGATTTATGGTTATATGTTCAATATTTTCTACTTCAATATTTCTCACTCAGTTTAGTATTCTGCTTTTCTTTGCGAATTAACTGTGACAAGCTGTGGAAACAACGTGCTTCGTTAACGAGGCATTTTTCTAGAATTTCATCGCAGGTAATCAGTGCGAGTAGAAGCAGCACGTATGTAAGAAGCTGCGAATGCATTGGAAGACTGCCAAAACGTGAGAACCTTAAAAACTGTTAACAGCGACGACCTTTTTCACATATTGGTATGCGGCTACGTTCATATGTAGAGGAAAAACTGGCGAATCAGACATTGTATAGTAGGGAGACAACTTTGTGGAACTTTCATCTAGCCTGTATGTTTCGCTCTAATATTTTTGTCCCTCAGACCACTAATAAAGTGTTGCTAAATGTATTCTTTTAGTATGATTCGATGGCACAATGACTGGTAGTTAATAATATTATGTATGCGTAATATTCATGATATTTTCTGCACCGTTAATGTTCTTTGTTCCAGTTTGTGATACCGGATAACTTTGGATTTAGGCGTACAGTCCTGTGTACTTGAATTGCGGAAGAATTTAAATGTGGCGCAATTTGGACACTGTGCAGTCTCCATCGAATAGTGGGAGATACTTCCCAAACGAAGACTTCCGTTTTGAACTGCGCTTAGCCTATATATGCAAATAAACTTCTTTGCGTTGCAGTGGAATAAAATTTTCTATGTAATATTCTTGTGTTCTATTTGTTCTGCATGTCGTGGGAGTACAGCATGGTAGACCAGCACTCCCTAGGACACGATCTCGTTATTAGACATCAGTGTAATTGTGTACGAACACGATCGGTCGATATAAGTGGTGAATTAGAAGTACTTTAGTCAAGCATCAACATCTGCTTAAAGTTACGCGACTGCACCGCCTAGTCATAGATAAATCTGTAGGGACCATTTATGAAATAACCTAACCTCTGCATTTGAAAAATAAGAATAGAATGTAGGCACTGTGGTGGAGTTCGATTTCGCATAAGATTAAATGCATTCAAAAGTAGTGCATTACTATTATTTCACTTAAAGCGTGATGTCAATCCACACGATTGTACCGCAAAATGAAGTCCTTGAGGATTCGGAAGATATGCAGCGAGGAGGTGATTGATGAAGAACTGAGCAATCTCTGAAGAACCCTGATGGAAAACGGTTTTCCGTCTAGGTTTATAGACAAGAACCTCAAATCAAAGAAGACTTCTGAACAAGTTCAGTCCGTCCCGAAGAAGATACTTCTGTTTAATCTAGAATTCAAAGGTGACATTGAAGCAGAAATCCTTCGTAAACGCCTCTGCAAATTTCTGAGAGAGACATACTTCGCCGCGAGCCTGCGACTAACGTTTTCCTGTAAGAAACGCGAAAGACAAGCTGTCGTATTGGGCCACTTCGACGTGCATATAACAGTTTACTTGCTCTTGCGGAGGTGAGTAGATCTGCCGTACCATGCGCCAACTTGAAAAACGCGCTCCTGAACCCGACCTAGCCTGGCTAGTAAAAGAAAACGTGTCTGTAGTTCAGTGACAGAACATCTGGGCAATTCGGGACATTCAGCGCCATTCAAAAAATCCTTCAAAATAATATACTAGATTCGATCAAACGTATCAAAGGGAGTAAAATTAAGACATCTGGACATAGCCGAGGCACTAGCCATCCAAAAGGTCAAACTCATGCTATGTATCCAAAAGAAATACACTCAACCTTTATCCCTGCCGTGGCCATCATAAACAGGTAATTCTTCTAATGGTGACTATCCCATTGACTTTCCTATCCAAACTTCCTGTTTATTCATGTTATTTTAAGTTTTTCTTAATTCCTGTTTACAATACCATATTTTCACATCCGAACTTCCTGTCTATTTTGTTATTTTATTATTTCTACATATTTCATCCCTGATTGCATAAACAATTATTCGTCACATTAGTTATGATCCCACTAGATTTTTATCCAAACATCCTGTCTATTGTTGTTATTTCTACATTTCTAACCCCAAATTGCACAATATGTCAATCTTCTCAGTGATTATGGTGCTACTTTGTCTGAGCTTTATCCGTCCCTCCGTTTATTATAGCATTTTAATTCCTAATAGTAATTCTATTAATCTGACCCTTGATCAGAAATTATTCTGGAACGTTCCTACCCATTTATTATAAATACACGAATGTACAGCTGTCTAGCTGATGATTTCGTCGAAAAGAAAATTTCCTTCGCTCCAACTGTTTTTTCCCTAAGCTCAGTATATCTTAGTGATCTGAAAATGGATGATTAATAGGACTGATTTAACTTTCATAACAGGTGTACTAGTGGTGGGATGCAGCTGCTAGCTACTATTCGACAGAAAGGTAATACTGACAAAAGCACTGTTACACTTCAGAAGGACCATCCATAATATTATTCCTGTCCCAGCGCACATTGATATCAAGATAAGTTGATACCATTTAATGCACTGAGCAGTTACGGTCTTCCGAAATTCCATGTGACAATGTAAATTCAACTGGTAACACACCTTCGGCTGAGCAATTTTTACCATGAACTTCATCAAAGTGGACATAATCACCACGAAATTCAGCAGCTTGTCTCATTCATCGTATGATTTCTGCTGTGTTATGGAAGATTTCAATCATCATGGAGGAAAATAAAATGTTTAAACTCCTCAGAACACACATCTAACTTGTGTTATTGGGCTTATTGTCTTTCAATTAACTGATTCTCATAGATTAACTACTATGGCAACAACCATTGCCTGTTGTCAATTCACAACCTGAAAATCTAAAACAACTCTCAAATAGCAAAGCTTTGAGGCCCTCAGACGAAAATAATAGGGCAACTCTAAAGAGTAGCTGCCCAAATCTAAACTGCCAAGCGAACGAAGAAATCACCTTAAGCAACCAATCAGGTGACTGTTTTTTCCAGGAGTAATTATGGATGCTCTACACCCTTTGCGTTGCAAATTCGCTCCGGATCTACTTTTTGATTACTGTTTGGATAACGGACTGATTGGAAGGTCAAAAATTTGTCAATGCGGAGGTGTCATGCGCATACAAAATACACAAACTGCATTGATGTTTTTGTGTACAGGTGCAGTGAGTGCCAAAGCAGAAAATCAGTTCGAGTTTGTACGTCTTTTTTAGTTTACAGATTCCTTAGGCACTTTTTTCTCAAAGTCTAAATTACCCTCAACAAAAATTTTAATGATCTGTCATTTCTGGTTACTGAAAAGACCAGTTGCGGCAACAGCTTTCGAAGCAGAGAATTCAGAAGTGTCTGCAGTGCAGTGGTACCACTACTGCAGAGACGTATCATCCTGGAAAGTGAACAGGCCTCCGCAAGTACTTGGCGGAGTTGGTGCGACTGTTTACGTGGATGGGACAGTGCTGAAAAAAGAAAATATAATCGAGGGAGATTACGTGCAAATCAGCAATGGATATTGGGGATCTATGACACCACCCTCCGGAAAGGATACATTGAAGCGATCCCTAATCGGAGTGCAAATGTATTGTTACCTATCATCCAACGATTAGTGCTGCCTGGGACGACTATTCATACAGATGAATGGAGTAGTTACGGTCAGTTATCAAATCTCGGCTATATTCATCATGTAGTCAACCACACAAATGGTTTTCGCAATCCTTTTGATGGAACTCACACTAATTCCATCGAAAGCTTCTGGAGCCACCTAAAAACGTATCAGATCGGTGAATGGATCAAGAAATCAAATGATATACAGTCATCTGGATGAGTTTATGTAAAGAACTTGGTTTGACATGAGTATAATAATAATTTATATTTTCATATAAACATAAATTTACATGAAGACATACATAAATAGTATGCAGACTCCCATGAGAAATTGGAAGGTTTTTTGGAACACATACGAGAACGTTATCCTTCGTAACTATTTTTAACATTGCATTACTTGGATATAAACGATTTATTACAATCATGCGCCGTTTTTTGAGCCTTCTGATTGGTCGAAGTTGTCTTTGTCAAGGTCATTTGACCATTCGCTAGGTAGTTTCGGTTTGGGCTGCTATTCTTTGGAGTTGCCAATAATAGCAATCTCTATGCATAATTTCTTTAAATGCATGCCTCTCTTCGAAATAATTCGTCTGGGATATCAAGACACCATTATGCCTTAATACGCTTTTCTAGGCCACAGAAGCCTAAAACTACTTAATTAAACTCCATTTTCACAAAAATAAAAGCTTATAACCGTCTATAGGCGTGAACACGATAACCCACACAATGGACGAAAATACATCACGACAGTCTTTATCCTCACCCTAGCTTCCGATAACCCAACGACTGAAACGTAGACTTTAACCATTATTTTGTAACATATTCGCTTAAAAGAAAACGTAACAAACTTCTTATATTGTTTCTAGAGTCTATCTCCATTTTTTCCATTTTTATGTCATAAAACAGTGTTCAATCTCAAATTGCACTTGCCAAATATGATCATACCTGTACAAACGGTACGTCAATCATGTAAATGCCTAATTTATGTGAATAAAATATTATTATTAATCACTTCTCACGGCTGCGGGCTGACTTTATTGTGGTAAAAATGGACACATATCACGTGTTGTTTACCTAATAAACGTACAGTACAGCATCTTACAGCAACAGGCCAGTCTTTGTCTCCTGATATTTGCGTGGCAAAATGAGGCGGAATGTACAACGGACGAATAGGTATATTAGCGTACCAGTCGAGTTCACTACTGTCGTTACCAAATAGCAGCGCAGACATAACAACCAGGCAAACACTTAGTCAGACTGAGGCACAAAGCCGATATTCTGACTGTTTCTACCTTTATCAACAAATAAAGACATCAGCAATTGGTAGAAGTTAGAATTCATGTGCCACTGAGTCTGGTCCCAGTCGCCTACCAGATTGCCTTGTAACCGGAAGGGCCTGGATTTGAAACCCAGTGGGTGCGGACCTCCGACTAGTCGCAAGCTAGGATGAAACATCCGTCCAGTACTCCCTGGTTTTCAGTGGTTCTCTAATCGATATCAGTCCTTCGTCAAACTCAAGAGACAAATAAATTTAACCCTACATCAGTATACTAGGCATACTGCTATCAGGCAATCAAGAAAAAAGGGTTTCGCTTACTGCACAATCGCATCTTCCGTTATCATGATCTTCCTTGTTATTCCTTTTTTTATTGCCACCTTCAGAGCCGCTGGTTTGAAGTCACTAAAATGGTCCCAGATTACTTCTCGATGATCTTCCAAATATTGTTGCATAATCTTGCTGGTAATTGAGGGTCTCTATTCATAGCTTCCCCAGGCTTTACTTTTATATACAAAACTTTATATGAGTAAAATTTTAACTGATGATGAATTTATCAACCGCAAATATATCTAAGCTTGTTTGGAGCCATAAAAATGTCTTACACCTCTACCACTCCTTGTTGGTCATTTTCTAGCTGAATAATTATCATTGCTCAGGTAAGATTAATCTCCATGGCCGTGTCTTATCTGGTGCCCTCTGAAATTTATCTGCTGAGGGAGAACAACTAAAATGGCCACAGAACTCATTGCTAAGCAATTTCCATCACTGTTTCGAAAGTTCAAAACAAAATCACCAAGAAGTTACCTTTTATTCTTTCTGATCGTCAGTTAACACCAGGTGAACAGAAGAAGCTAATGCGACGCCACCTACTGAATTCCACCAGACCTCAAGGAAAGGATTCCAGTCAGTCTTTCACGCATAGTCCGTGCTATTAGGGTCCACAAGAATAACTCCAGGCTATGTACACTAAAGAAATTTTCATACCCCTCTCTGTTCGGCTATCTGCCCACTGCGCAACTCCTTTTTACAGGACTATTATCGAATAATTGCTATACATCCATTCCGTTACTCTTATCACTACCTAGGTAAATTGCTTGTACCTTTTTCCGTTAACCTTATTGTCATTAATATTGCTATTGTTATAATCGTTGTTAATACTGGCATGCTTTTAAATTAGAACCCTTATTTTTGATCCAAAGGTTCACCGTCACTACTTAAATGGTTATATATATAGAGTGAGAGGGCTTTGTGCACTGAGGCGAGACCTGAGAAAGAGCTGATTAGAATAGACAATGCCTTTTTTGTAACATCATAATTCCAACGGTGGGAGCTTTCGATAATTGGTGTTTTGTTGTGAGCAACTTGTTGAATCGTTCTTCAAACTTATGATGAATAACTAGTATTCTTCATATCAGCTGTAATGCTCATGTTATCACATTCACTCACCGTTGTTTCCCTAAACTACATTCTCCACACCCAAAAGCTGCTTATTTGAATGAGAAAGAATTTTCTCATCTGGTTATCTTATCTTACCAATTAATATATTTTAGACAATCAGTAGCTTAGTTGGAGCACTGGGCCAACACGAACTGTGAGTTAAGTTCACAGTCCTTTGGAGTAAATGATCAAGTGAACGTCCGATTGCAGATCAAACGAATTAGTGGATCCCAGTTGACATCATGCGCTTCACCCCAAGCAATTAGTTTGTTTTTTGCCACTACTAGTGTTCGAAAGTGTCTGATTAAAAACGGCAAGCATCTGGTGAATGCATAGTGTTGAGTTGATACGTTTCGATGTCATCTCAGTGATCTTCTTATCCGAATACTTTTCTGCATAAACGTAAATGAATGATCTTTCTTCACTAAACTTACAACCCGGCTATCAATTTACGGAGAGGCCAATATTGGTAATCAGCTAGTCATGTGGTAAAGATGCGATTACCTCAGGATAGGTAGCTACACAACAATTATGAATATTTTTGATAGGTGAAGGAAATGACGTAAGTTTTTTGCCACATAGGTTGGTGATAATGACATGCTTAAGACTGACAAAACGTTTTGATTCAGATTTTCCTATTTTGAATCTTGCCTTCCATTTGATTTAGTCTTTTGGTAGCCTAATAATTCAATAGTATATCACCAAACTTACATGTTCATTAGCTTTTTTGAACCTTTGCGTTACGGATTCCCAAATTCCCAAGATCCAAGAATCCGATCATAAGAGTACCTCATTAGGTTGGCAACCAAACATCCACGGTACCAGCAAGAGCCGAACTGCGACTTCTCAATTAGGAACCACAGGACTTGGAAACTAAATGATCTGTTTTGTGTTCTTGATTAACAGCAACAGGAATAAAGACGCTCATATATTCAAATTTTATTTCCTCACTTCTTAACGTAGAGTTCAGCTATGTTAACTGTGACATAAAAACTTGAGGTGTCACAGACTAGCCTTGGGTTTTGTAGAGAAAATTGAAGGTACAAATTCACTAGCCCACATCCTCACCACTCGTAAACCTGGAAGCTGTTACAGTCATTTACGGATCGGCTAAGCTGATGACTGCTGCCAAGTGACACTCCATTTTACATGCTAATGCGTAAAGTTTATTTCTCCATGCATCATCTATGACAAATAGAATACACAATACAATATGAAGGCACCAACCCAAAGGCTTCGATCATATTTAGGAAGAATAAAATGTTATTCACGATTTGTCTTTATAAATATTCCTGATTCGCCTCATATAAGTATAACCCACTGAGGGGTAACTGTAATTATTATGCATAAACACACATCTTTGTTTGCTCTTCTGCGAGGTCAACAACACTAATATTTAACCCTGATAGAGCATCACTTTGGTATTACGGATGCCCTTCATTGAAAGTCCACAATTGTATGATAAGAAAAAAATTGTCGCTGCAGAAATACACGTCGAAAATAAGTGTCATTACTTTCCTAAATTACAGAAAGGATATCAACACCAAAACCTTGGAGCAGTATCCAACCAAAATTAAACCATTTTCAGTTGGTCAACCGTAAAGACAACTTGTACAGACATTTCCTAGTACGAAAAGTCTAACACGGAATGGTGCTCTAACTTCACCTGAAAGCGCTGACAAATGGATTTTATGGAGTAGTGCGGTTAACGAATGATAAGTTATCTGCAGGAAATAATCATCAACCTGCCTGCTTGGTGACAACTGAAAAAACAACTAAAGACATGTGTGAAAATAAGACAGCTGACTTAGCCGATCACGGAGATAATGGAAGTGTCACAGAAATCAATTCTTCCCACACTTACTTATGGCACTAGCATTGAATGTTGTACAAGATGAGCGCACCTATTAAATAAGGGTCATCTGGGGCGTCAGTTGCCTGATGTCGCCCGAAGTCAAGGTTTTCACTCTTGAGGAAGTCAAAAAACATAATAGAGCGGACGACCTTTGGATCATAATACATGACAAAGTATATGACCTAACGAAATTCGCGTCTGAGGTATGTCTTTAAAGGCTCTAATTTAATTAACTAAATAAACACCCAGCCAGCAAAAACGTTTTGCGCGTTGTAAGTACTTTTGAGAATGCCTAAAGTCTCAAAGTTACTTTCATCGCATTAAAATAGCTCAACGATTCCTAAAGATTAAAGTTGACAACAACATGCGTCATACCATGCTAGCATATATAATGGTGGTGCAGTTCCAATTCCCTGTGTAGTTTACATATGCTGTTGAGTATAAAGTCGGCAAATATTAATAGAGCCATATAGACTGTAGAATCAGAATAAGGTTAATATACCGTATGTTTGGGAAAGTATGCTATAAACACGTTTAGTGTGCTAATAGGAGAATTTTTATTTAGGAGAATCTAGGTGATTTTTACCTTTCTGGCTTTTGAGGTTTATTGGCCAATACTTTGAGAAGCAAGTCAAAACTGCGTAATTCAGAAGTTGGTATATGCAGTTTGCTGTTCGTTTTTAAAATGTGGGAATTATGTCTGCCATATTTTTACAGTTGACTTAAGAATACACATATTTCATGATTGCTGTGAATAAACTCTGCCACAATTTGTTTTAGATCACCTCATAATAGGTAATGTACTCACGTAATCAAGTGGTTGACTAGTCTCACTTTCAATGCCCCATAACATCTATCTGATTAGTAATTTAAGGCGAATATTTGATTGAAGTGCGGCCATATAGTCAATGAGAATAATGCATCTTTCAATTGTTGTTGACTTCAATCTATGCCCACATTAGAACCTCATCCATTTGTGTCCGAATATTTCGGAATAATAATCAAATCACTCCAAAGGTTTCATTTTTTACTTGTGATTGATATGGAAATGCATTTGTTTCACGCTGTCATTTCGAACTAAGTATATAAAATTGCATCTGCTGTCTGTAACTCATTAATGGGTGGTACGTCCGTAATACTAAGTTCAAGAATGACATTGGGATCGTCATGTTTTCTAGAATATGTATTCTGATACACATTAGTATTGGTCGAGTGCGTACAACTATCATATCAAAAGCCGACGAGACTCTCCACTGTTCATTCTGTAACAGTGCCAGCACATCATTGTGGTTTTCTTGATTTGCGGCGAAGGCTCTGGCTAGCCAGATTAAAAGGACAAAAGAAAGTCATCAATGTAATAACAAGTGTACGCAATCGTATTACAGTAAATTCTGGGTACGAGGATAAGAGAGACCAAGTAGAAAATAGTAAGTCTACTCAAAAGTTGTAAACATTGGTGAGTAGAAAACTTGAGGTAGTGAGTGTTGTGAAAATGTGCGGTAGTTTAATATGCTACAGTTATTTGCAAACCAACTCATGGTCAAATAATTGATCACCAGAATACATTAACTCATTCAGAATTGACATTCTGATTTCATATATATATGTACATGTATATATATATATATATGATGTTGATACCTTTGTTTTCCCAATCTAGCATCCAGGAGGTGAGGTCGTGTTAGAAGAACAAGCAGGTAGCTATGGTACCGAGCCATTCGAAGATGTTGGACACTCATCAGATGCTCGTGAGATCATGGAGCAGTATTACATAGGCGATATAGCACCTGTATGCTGTTTTTAACCAATACTAATTTAGTCTTTATTATAGGCAGATCGTGAGCGCAAAAGCAAATTTACTTCGTCTTTCACTATGAAAAAGGCAGACAGTTTTAGGTAATTTTTTATCATTTCCATATGATTTTCTTTTGTCATTCGCTTCCTTATTTCCTGTGTTATTAGTGTTTAGCTGTGGCTGGTTGTTTTTCACTAGCCGCGTATATGTAGGACATACATTAAAATACCTCCTCCAGACCATGCTGGAATAAAATTGCTATGCCCCACGCTGACAAATTTGTTAGTCCTAACATCTCCCTTATATAAAAAACCATACAAAGAAACAAAATTTTGCCCCTATTTTGTTAGAATTGTGTACATAGCATATCTATATGCCTCGGCAGTAATATTTATTTCCGCAAACCTAAGAAGTACCTGACTCGAGTGCTTTTGACTTTGATCGTCTTAGGTAACATAGCTAAAATAGACTCCATGATTCATAATTTGTGATCTACTCAGTACCATAAACTAATGCTTTGCATCCCCCACTTATCAACCGATGCACAAGTAGTTTGCCAGTAGTCTGATGTTCTATGAGGACTCACTTCATATTCCCCATGCCTGCCTTTTAGTTAGCAATATTTGAAAATCACCCACAAATAACCTATTATGCTTCAGAGTGGGTGGCCCCTTGTCCTCCCGTTACATGTCTACACGTCCGTAGCCTCTTCTGGGTAACCCTTATCCAATAAGTTTACGCAAAGGAGATTTGACTCTCATCACCCTATGGTTGGACAAGGAAAAGTGTTAAATACATCAGATTTGCAACAGTGCATAACGTGTAGTGAAAAAGTCTACTAGTATAGTCGACAGTTACAAACTGCGTGCAAATAGACGTGATGTTCCTCCAATCTTCTTGTTGGATTATTCATCCATAAAATTACACCTAATTTATTCAATAAATTCCCTAAATTCTGTTCTTGTAAATATAGAAATGATGGTAATTAGTCGTAAATAACAGTATCGGTTCGCTGTTGGATAAAATGTGAGAACGTAAGTCTTTACTACAGAAAACATCGCACTGGTCATATCGGCTATCATAATTGGTAGTTGCTGCAATGTTGTGTTACTGAAATGTCCTTTAACACCATACCCTTAAGCCATAGTTACTTTTCAATTTCCCCTTCTATGTCCAGACTAACCTACTAGTTCGTTTAAATAGTCAAGTAGTATTAGTTTTGATATGCACTGGGTTAGTAACAGTGAATGCATGTTGAGTGTTTCTGTAACTTTAGCATACCACTTAATATTCCACCTGCTTGACAACTGAACTTTGAAGATAGACTTAACGTGAATACTCATCCAACTGGGTTCAGCTAATTTGGTTTATGTTACATCACATAGAGTTTTATTTTCATTCCCTATATAATACTGTCTTCAAAAGCTTTCATATCATAGACTTCAAACTGTAGAAAGCGGTCTATTATTTTGTATCAAATAAGCATCATATACTGTGAGATAGCAGTATATTCTTCTGTTTCCTTTGTACCCACTCTTGTGAGTGAACAAATTCATTCAAGTATTCAACAAAACTTCTTTTACCCTATTCACCTTATTACTTGCCTTTTTCAGACCCAATAAATAAATAACTACTGTTTCCATATTATCTATAACTACTGGCCATAGATAACCAATGGTTTGTCTTAGTTTCAAAATTCAAATGGCATTTCACGTCTGTTGGTTTGTACATGAGAATAGTAATAGAATGCAGTAAAGCATTTCTGTTACAGGGACACTACAAATACGAATACACACAAATGGAATAATACAACACCTATTGCGAATCAAGAGCAAACAATTACATAACACTTCCAACACTGACTGAGTTATGCAGTCATTGATTTGTGATATCTGCAAAGCCTTGATAATTTATTCTATACCCTGCTAGGTGAATAAAATCAATAACTTCGTGCCAACCCTGTGACAAGTAGTATTCCGTGTCTAGGTAAAGGTAGGCTCAGCACGAGATGACTGTTGTTCTTCTCTATATTAAGGTAGTTGTCAGCACTGAAATTCCATTTTGTATCCAATTCTGCAGTTATGTCATAGTTTGCATTTTATTGAAACAATAACGTCTGGGGAAAATGCATTAGTTTAATTCATGACCTCTCTCAAGTTACGTATAAAATGAATTACCTTGTATGGATAAACCTGTATGATACTAGTTGGGTAAATGAGTTGTTGTATATATGCAAGCCCCACAATTAAATCGATGTGATCCCGGTATATTTGTTTTATAAATTGTGTTTGGTGTATATATAAGAATTCTGTTTTGTGATCTCTCGTTTCCTATCTTTGTTGTAATGTTATAATGTAGTGTAATTATAAAATTATTGCCATTCCAAAATATTCTAGTTGTTCTTTGCGCACAAGTTGTTTATGATATTTTGTGTTACATGCAAAGATTTGAATAATAGATTAAATTTATTATTTTATTTTAATTTATTTTTATGAATTTTAGCATTACTGCTTGGACTGGATTGCTTATTCCGGTTGGTGTGTTGGTAGCAGCAATCATTGTGTATAAATTTTTGATGTGAACCCTTGTAGAAACATTTTCCTCATGTTTCAGGACCGTGATTTTGTTTTATGTATTAACCTCAGTCTGTATTATTCGTGCTTATGTGTCTTTGTACTTTCTGTCATTTGTTAATCAAGCGACTATAAAAACGTAAGGAGAATAATGAAAAAAGGGTTAGTTTTGATATAACTAGTCTTTACACTAATATACCAACCAATATGGCCTTAGAAGCGATTGAAAGAGAACTAACTTCTGATCCCGAGCTTAGTCATAGGAAAAAGCTACCCATTGAGAAAGTCATTTTAGGAATTCAGTTATGTCTCACGTCTACTATCTTTAAATTCTAGGGCGAAAAATGTAGACAAACAGGTGTAGCAATAGGAAAAAATATACCTCTTAATACATTTAATCCTACTCCAAAAATATGGTGGAGATATGTGGATAACACTTTCACAGTGCTGAAGACAGAACATACCTCCAGTTCCTTCCCACATATAAACTCACTAGGAATGGGAATAAAATTCACATTTGAATCGGAAAATGAACAAGGAGAGTTAGCTATGTTAGACTGCAAAGTAAAACGAACAGAAGAAGATAAACTGCACACTAGCGTTTATAAAAAGCCAACGGATTCTAGTAGATATTCAGACTTTAATTCATCTCATCCGTTGTCTGTAAAAGCAGACCTAGTTAAGTGTCTAACAAACCGAGCAATAGCACTAAGTAGTACAACAAAAAACCTAAACGATGAAATGAAACAGATAGAAGAGGCGTTGGTGTTAAATAACTAACCATCCTATAAAATTCATTAGGAAGATCAAGAAAGGTCAAAAGCAAAATAAAAGTAATGGTGAAGCTAATAATGATAACATAGATAAGAAGGAATATAGGGCATCTACAGTTTCATCATATAAGGAGGGGACATCTGAGACCCTATGTAGGATTCTCAATAAAGCGTTCAAAGCAATAGGGCATTCAAACCTACAAACTCACTCAGAGACAAGCTCTATAGACTAAAGGACGCAGTGGACCCAATTAAACAAAACAATATATTTTACAAAATACTTTGCAATAACTGTGAGTTAGGTCAAACTAGTAGATAGGGAGTAGTGAGACTATCAGAACATAAGAATTTAGCTAAGGTTACAATGATCGATCCCACGAAGATAAGCAATTTAGAAGAAAAACTCAGCAATCGCACCGCATGCATTAACACACAACCGCACAACAGGGTGGGTGGGACAGAGTCAAAATTCTAAGAAGTAATATAGGTAGAAGGAGAGAGAGAGAGATTATTTACTGAATCCTGCCTGGTTCATTGAGTCTACACCCAACACATGCAACAGAAATGACTCAACGCAAATACAAGAGATATGGAATATATATTATTACCAGTCAAATCAGAGGATAATAATGTTAAAATGTATTCAATTCACATTATAACATTCTAACAGGTTACTTATTTTACTTTAAAAACCATCTTATTTCCCATCCTATTGTATTTTATTGATAACACTGATATTATTTCCGAATGTACATTATCTTATATTGTTTTTATTCAAATGTCTAATTATCAATTTTTACTCACGTATATAAATGAAGCAAGAAAGTTGTGTGAGTAACTTGATATGATTGTGAACAATTTGTGCTCGAAACGTGGTCATCAGTAAATATTACTGTATAACACTGTAATTTTATCAAAATAAAATTTTATCCATAATGGAGTTATACTCTACCACAGTTTTATCCTTGTAGGAGTTTATTTAAATGACCTACAATTTGTCTTCTGTTTTAAGTATGCTTCGTATGCATGTTATTTGTATGTGTGTGTGATTTCGGAATTAGATACGATTTCAATCATAATATTTTTCAATATAATTTCTCAAAGTATTTGCTCAGAAACTGTGATTATCATACCTATCGTTATTGGTTGTATTCAGTCTTCGTATTACTTCATCCTATCTGAACAGCTTCTATTGCGTAATAACTCTTTAGGTCTAGTGTGGGAAACTGTGAAAGCCAGTTATGTAGTACATGATCTGTACCTGCAACTAAGTTTCCCTTAGATTTTCCTAGCTACCGGCAATGGAGAAACAGCTGGACATACTATTTTACAATTTTATATTTCGTCAACTAGAGGGGAGAAACATACCTGTATAAGACCTTCGGTTTACTCGTGACGTCTTCCTGAGATGACTGCCATACCTTCTGTTTGGAGAAGTTAGAATTTGTGGGGTTTCTTCTGTTCGGAACCTGCAGGTTATGGACTGGTTCATATTACCACTGTTTTAAGGGGGTGCTCTGTCACTCCTTCCCGGGATGAAAAGAGTTTCGTCTTTGACAATGATCGCACAAGAGAGATACCTTAATGCTATTGCCTGCTCTTTTCCAGCGGCGCGACTTCACCGTCTGACATTTACGTAATAATCAGTTTTTCTTATGACGGTGATCGGTTTTAGTCCAACGGTAAAATCATCTCTATACACAGACTCAGTCATCACATCATGGTGGCAGATGTCAAGCTGGGTCGTTTGATTATCAGTCGTGTTTCCCACTGTTTCACCCTTATGCTGTAAATTTCAGCTTCATTTTTTAATGTATTTTGATTCTCAATTATCAAGTGCATTTTTGTATTATAGGTTGCATGCTAGATCCTTAAAATGAGATTAACGGGAATTTTGTACGGGAAACGCGTACGTCATGACAAACTTCAGTTTTTAACCAATCGTTATTGGCGTAAGGTGGGTTCTAAGTTGTCAGTTGACTGTTTACGTGTTCCTGAACAAATTTTAAATGATTCAAACAGTCCTATAAAAGACGCAGAAAACATGTTCAGATCAACCAGATATGATGATGATCTGTTAAAAGAGATTGAAATTGGAATCACTTCAGAAGAGGCGTATAAAATAGAACAGCAAAGAGCTGAAAAATTACAGTCTTTTAATCCTCTTCACGACGACCCTCGTTTCCATCAAAACTCTGAATCATCTTTGATCTTTTCTCAGAAACGGCGCTTTTCAAAGGGTGTGGATCAAGCGAGTCTTCTCACAAACGTAAGATTTTTTTACGGTTTCTTGTTATTATGTATTAAGTCCCAATATTGTGTGTGTAATATCAATCAGTTACCGTATAATTTAGTTTAAAACGTTCTGTCTTCCTTTTGCATTAGTTGTGCAAGTTGTTTAGTCTTCGAAATGCTAATTGAATGGACGATGTTTCAACTCCATGCCTCTATTGCAGATAGGTTGTTGTGCACACACTTTGTCACTACCAGCTGCCTCAGTAGTATTATTTACTGCAGATGTAATGGGACCGTGTTGGTAAAGCATTCACCGGTTATTCCGTTTTAGCAAAGTTATTTTTAACTCCCTGATTATTCTAACTTATGTGATGTTACCAGATGTAGTCGAATGCAGTTTATAGTTTTAGTGAAATTAGTATACACTTAAATAACTGATGAACACAATACTTGAAATACAGACTTGCTGATGTTCCTTTAAATTCAAGAAGGATATTTAGAGAAAACGGTTAGTGTATGGTGTGCTTATATCCTTGAAAAGCTTTATTTATTTATCGTATTGTATATTGCATAAAAGAAGGTTTAATGCCAATAATTACTCTCCAGTTACGGTTCATCCAAATGTCCACAAATCCAAACGGTTGTATGTAATACGGAACCTCATATTGTCGTAAAGGAGTGTTTGCAATTTGTTGGTTGTTGTGTAACTTGAATAGAATGGGCCTCCAGTCACGATACTGTAGCCAACGGATCCCTCGAAAATATTCCCCACACTGAAGTAGACACATAAGTCAGATTTAACTGAGACAACTGCGGCAACAACTTTTCTATAAACAATACAGATTAAATTATCTTTAACACATCAACGGAAATTTAAACCGTAGATAAATAATCAATATCTGATTGACTACATCAATCATGACTTTACGGCTAACAAACATAATCCGTACTAACACCACCCCTTCTAACAGATTTTCAATTTGGGGACCACTGGAAGGTATACATAGGTCTGTATGTGATACCTCCCCCTCGAAATAGTATGGGGTGTTTGCTTGATGCGCGGTTGACTTCACTAGCAAAAGTAAGGAAGTCATTACATTGTTCCTTGGTCAGAACTAAACATTTGCTGCAGATATTGAACACTGATGCTTGTTCCCCCAAATGTGTACAAAGAATTCGGATCGTTTCATCAAAATCAGTATCATGAAAAAGTACTCCCCAAAGGAGTGGTTTACCAATTCGATTAATGCCGAACAGATCCAAACCATGATATTTGGTAAGATAACATAAATCTTCAAAATTCTTCTAAATGAATTGGACATCACGAGAGATTTCACCAGCTAAGTTCAAAATATTTCCAGAAACATTTCTAACAACATAGCTCTGGAGAGAATTCTTCCTCCTCCTCTGAGATTGGAGAAACTGGAGTGAAGATCTCTACACTTGAGCTGATCATATCTCCTGGTTTTGCACAAACAGTGCTTTCATTAGACATTAAAACTAATCGTGGTTTACATAATTTTGGTTTCTTACTTCCACATTTTTGCACTTATTCCTACTTTGTCTATTTTCTCCCTTTTCTATTTTTCCATTGGTGTGTCTTATACATTTAGTATGTTATCTTGTTTACCTATCTCAAGAATACCTTGACTTCATGTAGATCGCTAGTTCCTCACTTTACTCTAAGTTCCTTCCCTTACCCCACGTGATTTCCTTTTGCCGGTACTAGTGAACGTGTCTAAAAGGTGTATTATTTCTTCATCAGTGCACTTAGTGTCGCTTCGAAAAATTTACATTGCGCTTCGTAAGATATATGAATTTTTTTTAGGACAAATCGATAAATGACTCACTTTTGACACTGAGATTTCATAGCATATTTTAATGACTAACTTTAACGAGTCACAAAATTTTTTGACTCCAATGTTAAAAAGATACGGGTTCGAGATCGATTATTTAAAGTTAATTTTCAAAAGTATGAAGGTTGTTAGGTCATTAATTCTCCAGTAAATGTTACTTAACTACTACATGTGGAAGTTATACTGTTCAACTGTTATAATATATCTAACAAACAGTTTAGTACTGAATCCCTTTTAAATTGTTCTATAAGCAAATTAAAGAGTAGCTTGCAAATCGAAAATAAGCAAACCTCGGATGTTTAATCATTTTTACTCACTTCAACTTCACATCTATTCGTTTTATGTTTAAAGCTGACCTATAGTATTGTCTTTTCCTTCTGGTCTCAATTCATATGTGTAATATAGTTCATTGATCTAAATTTATATACCACCACCTGCTCATATAACCTCTGACATCGACAGCTGAAATCACGTAACTAATTACAAGTTTCTGTGTCTGTTTATGCGGGTTTATTTTATATTTCGAGTCGAAATAATTACAAAATTTTAACACCTCTTCAGTTATATGGTTTCTAGTCATTGCCTTTAACGCATTAGAGGTATGTGTTTCAATAATCTAGGGGACTGGAGTCCCAATCACTTGGTCATGGGTCCCAACTCCAGACATTATCACAAGCTCCCACATAAAGTGGGGCTAATTACCAACTGCACAGTAGTGCAAGTGGTCGTGGCAATTTTGTTTGATAAAATGGATATGGATACTGCATTATTTATTTACTGATGACGTTTTGGGCACAATTTATTTCTCATAATCATACCAAGTGGTTGTGGATCAACATTTCATTTCATTTTCCTTTTGATGTATATTTTCTTTATTGCCCTGTTACTTTTTCTAACTATTTTATTTTATTTATCGTTATTTAGACTGCTGTTGCGTTCGGTGCTCCACCTACTCTGAACAGTCTTATTCAAAAGATAGGTCGGATAAATGAACAAGTAAATTCAGATAACTCGACTGCAGATTGGAGATCTTACTTACGTTTAGCTGTTGAACGCTCAGTTTTACACGCTCATGTTTGGCAAACAGATGAAACTAAATTACCCAGGCGATTTCGTCATGATTTACCTATTTGGAAGCATAAACCAGAGTTTGGCATTCATCCAGAACAAAGTACTCGTTACTTGTTTCAAAATTTATTTCGCATATTAGAATTTCAGGTTAGTCACTTTTATTAAGGACCACATTTCTTACACATTGTTCTACTTCAATAGTGAATAAGTACGCTGAATAGTTTGACGAATTCAAAGTATTTCCGCTTCAACTAAAATCGTGAATACTAAAATAGTTCATGATAGCCGCAGTCTCAGTTAATTTACTGGCATACACTAAAGCATGATCAAAATCCAAACAAGTGCACCAAAAGGTGTGGCAGTCATTTTTACCCATGCCATCGGTAGCTGATAGTAATATGATCTATTTTGAATTAAGCGACAGAAGGAGGACACTCAATAGCACTACGGCAATGGCTTCAGAAAAGGTCCCTAATATCTAACTTGCAACCATCTATTCTCCAAACACCGCTTAAACTGCTCTGCTGTGAACCTAGATGCCCGACGTGTACATCTAAGTCCCCAGAAGGCACTACGATGTCTGTCGAACACTCTTACCAGAGAATCTCACTCAGTTAATAGTAAAACCCGTCCGCTGGTACATAGGCAGAGATAACAAAAAGGCGATACGAGGTACTTCTTACTTTATTATAATCTCCTAGCCTCACAAGCACCTAAACGACGTTTAATGGGGAGTAATGCGACTCTGACTGTAGCACTTAGTGCAACACCGACACCAGTCAGGCTGCATGCAAGTGCTACAGGAACTTTATTCATTCTTGCAGATGGAAAAGATATTCGAAGCAGTCCATTGGAGTCTCTAATACAGTACACACCATTAGTAAGGCTTTCCAGGTTTCTTGCCAGACCTGCCGATTGTCCGATTCGCATCAGCGTGCAAACGTAGGTGGCGAGTTTCAACGCGACATGTGGTTTCAGAATAGCTGTGTTACATATTCCAATGGAGGCTAGTTTTCTGAATGTAACTAATTGGCAACTCCAAACGATACATATAGACTGAGACTTCGGACGACAGCTAACGACTGGCGAAATTAAAGATACTAAGAAGCGTAAAGACGACTAAAATAAAAGTCTAACAAAATGGTATATGTTTTGAGAATCGAAATATGATAATGAATTGCACTACCAAATAATATGATCGACAAAGCAGTTTGTGAGTGTGCATGTGGACAGAGTTTTCCATTGATTATTGTTCCATAGTTTCTGTGAAGGATGGCATGCTGCCTGGACTCATGAACAGAAGATGTAGGGTTGTCTTAAGCAACCGCTTGAATTCTGATCCCCAACGTAGAACGTCGTCACCGGGAGCTGCTTTCTTATTTATATGATGACCAAACATGTTCACATGCCATGCGTTCATTTTGGATTATGGAGCCCATTACACTAAAGATTTGGAATCAGGGTTTTCCAGTTCCTCGAGGCGGATATCTGTGTTCACCAGTCCGGTGATAAGCACCAAGCATTTGCTCTCTCACTTTTGGGTGAATATCCAAAGCTTCATGAAGGTAGTGAATAGAACTTACCCTGCAAAGGCTGTGAGCGCGTGACCAGATGAAAGCATTCCGAAGAGAAGAGTGGAGTCTACCCATCCCCGTCAAAACCAAGTCATTTACAGGTCAATTATAAGATAAGAGCTCACTAGTACTTAAACAGTACCATAAAGTGTCGTTTTCGAGAAATTGACTACAACTGTGTAACTACGTTTTTTATCCAGTTTAATTTTATTATACTTAGAATTCTGTATTCTAGTGGATGCGGTTTAATTTCATATATTTTAAGGTCATAGTTATTACAGTGATAAAAGTAACGTTAGAAATAAATCTAGCTTAGTTCAATTTCCATCCATTTCACTACTGATATCTACAATAATTCAACTTTTATCTTATTATGTTGTTTGGACTGTCTACATATTTTTTATGAGTGAAATGATTTTTTATCTATGCACTATAAAATCTGACTTTTTCACCTATGTCTGAATTTTAATAAGGTAGGATTTTTCATAGAATTGTGAATAATAATAGACACATTTTCTCGACCATATTAATTATTTTTTTTTCAAATAGTTAAAATTACTTTTTCTACAGCAGTTAATATATGATTATTCCAGTCATAATAAACCATAAACCACTGGTTATCTATTTGGTTTGATGATTACAATGACTCTTTATCAAACTCCATACTTCGTCATTTCCAATCCAATCGTGGTTGACTAACCCTCGAATTTCATGTACATTAATTGTATCAAGTAATTAAAAACTTGGCTGATTCTTTGCACGGGAAATAATAATGACCATTAGAAATTCATTTCAAAGTCATGCTTCATACCCACACTTACATTGCTGATCATACTATTGGTTGCCGAGACTTTAGGATTTAGATTTCCAATACTAATAATATTACCGATAATAACAATATCTTCATTCTGAAAAACGGCGTAACATAATTCTGTTCGTCTTACCACCATTTAATTACTACTAGTGCGGAATCTCCTAATAAAATCAATAATATATCATTTGAAGCAATATTGTTCCATTCGAAGAACGTCCCTATACTTTAGAATACCCCCCCCCCCATTTCCTTCGAAAAATTCATAACAGTAGATTAAAACCTACCTAGAAACGAAGGTGATCACAAACTACCATTGAAGGATGTAGTTGGAACATTAAAATAATATTAACTAGAGTAAACTTGATGCATTTTTCTGGATGGAGAATTAAGCAGCATGGTGACGGGCTACTGTGATACCGTGTGCATATTTATTAATTCGATAAAGGAACCGTATGTGCTATTTGGGAGTTACTCAAACTGTGACTCACTAGTTGTTAACATGGTTCTTAGGTCAATAATTCGTATCCACATAACCTTTACTGGAACTTGGTATTAATGTCATTATTACTGTATCTTTAAAATTAGACGGTTTCACAACCGTAGCCGAACTGGAAGATTTAATTTAAAAGCTTACAAAATATCCACTTTCAGACCAGTTGTTAATATTACAATCAACATTTGTTCACAATAGCGTTGACCAGTACGTTTTATGAGAAAAATCATATGAAAAATTTCCCAGGCTATCGCACATAAAAATAACATCTCGTCGATGAGCTTTGACTACTTTTTTTCATTACGTTTTTGGTTCAACTGTTATCACATATTGAAGCTAAGTTTGTTGATACCTTGCTTATAATTTGTTTTTTTTTATCACATCCCTGTTACCATGATAGACTGGACTGGTTAATCAGTCATATTGCAAATAACTGATAATAGTCATTTTCAAATGCTGAGTAATCTAAGTAATACATTGAATAAATGTCACGAAACGATGACTGCACTCAATGAAGGTTATTCCATAGAGTACTATGTTTTTTTCGTTATCTGACATTGTGTCTCTTCAAAATCATGCTTTCTGCTTTGTTATAAATTATCTTAGACACCTCATTACATTAAATATGCGGAATTGTCTCCTGTTCAAAATAAGCTGTCTAACAACTTACCCTGTCGATGGACAACGCGAGATCGATTGCTGGAAACATACTATTACTGGGGTCCACAAAAACGTCGCATCAGTTTTTCCGAAGAACATGATTTGGCGGTATTTGGACAAACACCTGCGCCTGTGTTCGTATCTGATATCGATACTATTCAGAAAGCTAGTGAAGCAGCTACAATGCCTGTTAAAAGCCTTGGCCCTATGTCGCCCTTAATAGATCTAACCAGCACTTTGTATTACATGGATAACAGTACAAATGGTTGGATTGGAAATCAGGTAAGCCATATCACATTAATCACTCCATATTATTATAATCCTTATTGCGGGAATACGAGAATTCCTACTATATCGAAGTCGGCTTCCCTGTAACATTGTGCCCTCTGTCTTAACAGATTCAGCAAAAAATATATAACTTTTCACTTACTTTCTCCTCATCGCCTCTACACTAATATATAGTTTCTTACATCAAATTTTTTTACCAATCAAGTGGTTATTTTAGTTAATCAGTTTTAGGTATAGGTGGGGGTAAAATTAAGAGGTTAAACGTCATCAAAGCAAATAACTAAAAAGGTGTTAGTAACAAGATATATAAGTTCTAAAAGAGGGGTGAAAATTAATTACGAAATTCAAGATAAGTTGATTCTTACGCGTTGACAACAGGTTGTTACACAATCAAGAAATTTTCAAAATAGCAATGATGACTAAGAAGAATAGGATGGCTCAGAAGAGTTACGTAGAATACAAACAAGTTAATAGAATTAGCTAGAATTGTACAAATTAACAAAGTCAAAAGATAGTTACAAGGGGAGGGAAAAAATCGTTTTTAAAAACTTAATTCATATTATGTAGTTGGCCATGGCAAAGAAAGGGGCTGTACACATTTCTTTTGACCACATAGGTTTGGCTTGTTCGGGTGAATTCCGATTGCCTCTGCTGTATGTAAAAGTCGTACTCATAGACCATGCGAGAGGTTGGGTGAAATACGACAAATAACCTTAAAACGTTTGTTAGAGTCGATTTGATGTCCAGTATCGACGAGATGAGCCAGTATTGAGCTGCGAATAGCATTATTCGGACCTTTGCCAATCCAAGATGGGAGGTGTTCACAAATTCGACGATGAACTAGCTTGGTCGTACGCCCTATGTAACTAGCTCCACATGGGCAGTTAAACTGGTAAATACACGTGGAAGAGGCAAAACAGGGCAGTCTGTCTTTATTTCTTGAACTAAGCACTGGTCGGCTAGTGAATACACAGCATAGCTTAACTGCATAGAAAGTCCTTTTGAAGGCCCTTCTCAGACGTTGTGATAAGATCTCACTATTGACATCCGTGAATTGCAACCTTAGGAAGACTGACTTTTTGGGGACAGACGGCAACTTCGACTTTTCACTTTGTTTACGAATTTAGTTGGATATCCGCCTCTACTTAGTAGATCGCGAATATTACCGAGTTCTTCGTTCAGTGTCTCATTTGAATAGATAACTCTAGCCTGGTGAAGCAAACATCTAACCAGATTACGTTTGTATTGTAGAGGTACGCAGCTCAGGAAGTGAGCATATTGTCCAGTGAAAGTAGGTTTTCTATACAAACGTCTACATATTGTTCCGTCTATTCATTTAGTCATTAGGCCGTCCAAAAAGGGGATAGAGTCATTTTCTTCTTCTTCTTCCTTAGTGAAGCTTGTGCTAGAGTGTGCTCTATTGAATTTATCCAATATGTCCTTAGTCTCACTTTCTTTCTTAACAATTACAAATGTATCATCAACATATCGACAATAGAAATCAAGATTATATTACATCTTTAAGTGGACCATTCTCTAGTTTCGCCAAGAAAAATGTGCTAGGATTGGGCCTAGCGGTGATCCCATGGCACCACCGTCTGACGATCTATACATTTCCTCATTGAACAGGAAATTTACGTACGTGGACAATGAACGTGCCACAACTTGAACTGCTGCACCTCTGTGCAAAGTTCTGCATTGAAATCTTACATAGTCACCGTACTATCGTAAATACATTTTAATTGCTTGTTACAACTAAAGTGTTGTTGAATCTCTTTAGTTACTGTAAAATTGATAACAGTCGATTGGAAGATAAGAATCCTTGGCATTTCAGTACCATGACTTCAGATTTGTGCTTATCTTCTATCTGTGTTCCTTTAAATCTTTTGTCATTTCTCACTACATTGTCTACTCGGACGTAAAATCACACTCAGTATATTCAACTCATTTTAGGAGTGATTTCCTGAGACATATGAAGCTAATCCAAGAAATATCACTGCACAACAGTTATAAGCAATACTCTTCTCCACATACAATTTTCCCTATGTACATTTAAAATTACACACTGAACTAAATATATCCGTAAGAGAAAATTATCATGACTACCAAAATTGCAAATTGTTTAACTGACGAAATTTCCAACGTACAACTTTGCATCAAAGTGTTACAGTTCATAAAAGCCCATATAAGGGTGGGGAAGACATGCAAAGAAAGTATATTAAAAAAACTAACGTGTTCAGGAGGAAAAATTACGTGGATATAATCTTGTTGACTATTAACACCTTTAACAAACTATTTGGCATTTCTTTGACTGTTTAACACTAAATAATACCAATAACTGTTTATATTATTGGATTTGCATGCCGAAGTTGACCCAAGGCAGTGAGTCTGTGGTTTTCATATCACTTTTGGTAATTATATTTAACAGTGATATTACTGCTACGGTTTTTGTTGTTGTTGTTGCCTTTCCTGTTGTGATTTTTTGCTGTTTTGTTCTGATTGCCTTATATCTTTTTTTCTTGACTCTATAGAGAGCAACCCAAAAAGTCGCTGCTCTGTAACCTGCATATATATGTAAAGACTTCCTCCTAGGGCAACCCCACCCTGTAGACGAAACTGCCATAGAAACTTATGTACGATGAGTCTCCTAGCGACGAAAGAAAAAGTATGCGTGGAGACATGGAACGTCTGCACTATGTATGAGACTGGCAAAGCCTCCCAGATTGCAAATGAGATGAAGAGATATGGTATTGAAGTACTGGGAATATATGAAAACGGATGCAATCGGAGTGGACTCACCGAATTTTCAACGGGAGAGTCAGTGGTCCACTCTGGTCATCCAGAAGGTAACCACGAGCACACCGAGAGTGTCGCTCTCATGATGTTGCCAATGGCTAAGAAGGACCTGATACAATAGGAAGCGATCTGGTCCAGGATAATGACTGCCAGATTCAACTCAAATGGAAGGAGAGTGACAATTATACAATGCTGTGCACCCACAAACAACGCAGACCTAGGGAAGAAAGAAGAGTTCCACAGGCAACAATGAATACTACTCCAGTCGGTGACATTAAAATCCTAATGGGCGACATGAACACCAAACTGGGACCAGACAATACAGGGAGAGAACTCATTATGGGTCGAGAAGCACTCGGAGAGATGAACAAAAACGGAGAACTCTTCACTGAATTCTGTGCTTTCAACGGGCTAGTGATTGGCGGCAGCATATACATGCAAAATGATATCCACAAAGCTACATGGGTGTCATCATACAGGCGAACCAAAAGCCAAATTGACTTCATCTCAATGCTGCTCAAGGAAGTGGAGACGCAGCTTACTGGACACAAAAGTAAGAAGAAGAGCAGACGTCGGCTCATACAACTATTTCGTGTGACGAACTCTCCAAAGGAAATTAAAAACTTTCAAGGAAACAGGAGCTGCGGATAGACCACAAGCCAAGTTCATTACTCAAAAACTGAAGGATGGGGAAACAAAGGATACCTTCACTGCAATCATAATGAAAAAGGCGGAGACACAAATCAACACTAGCGAAGTGACCAGCGTTGAAAAGCACTGGGACAGCCTGAAAGCGGTGTGGAGTCAAACCTGCATGAAAGTTCTAGGCAGAAAGAAGAAGAGACAAGACAAACAGACACATGGAGACTAATGGAAGAGAGGATGGTGAAACATAAGATTATCCAGTGCATCAATGAGCAATAAAAACAGGAGTTGAATGCAAGCAGGACAAGCTGCAGGCAAAGAAGACCTCGCGACACTACCAAACAACTAGTTTCATATCGTGGAGGGGATCAACACAAAGGAAGCCATTGAAGGATGAAAATGGAAAGCTAATCACCAAAGAGGTGGATCAAAGGAAACACTGGGTTAAACACTTCGAAAGACTTCTAAATCGACATCCACCTTCAACGCGCCCAGCAATACCAACAGCGGAAGCAGAAATACCAGTGGATACCAACCCTCCGACAAAAGTAGCAATCCTGAAAGCCATAAAGATGCTTAAAACTGGAAAAGCAGCAAGACCGGATGGAATCCCAACAGAAGCATTAAAAATGAACCCAGCGACATCAGTGGACTTGATGACACCACTACTGAAGAAGGTGTGGAAAGAGGGCAAGGTACCTGCGGATTGGAAGAAAGGATACTTATTCAGACTGCCAAAGAAAGAAAACTTAGGTCATTGCAAGAATTGGCGTGACATTATGTTCCTGTCTATCCCGAGCTAAATACCAAGCCGCATCATCCTGGAGAGAATCAAGCACTCCCTGGATGACAAACTTAAACTGGAAGAGGCTGGATTCAGGAGAAACAAATCATGCATCGACCAAATTGCAACGCCACTTATCACCACTGAAGAGAGCTTGGAATGGCAGTCAGCTTTCTACCTCAACTTCATTGACTTTGAAAAGACCTTCGACAGCGTCTATCGAGGGGTGATTTGGAAACTGCTTCGCTTCTACGGGGTGCCGCCAACAATTATGCACCTCATCCAACAGTTGTACGATGATGCTGCATGCCAAGCAATCCACAACGGAAAACCCACGGAATCCTTCGAAGTGAAGACAGGAGTATGACAAGCTGGCTGCTTATTATCTCCAATGATTTTCCTGATCGCGGTAGACTGGATAATGCGACAGACAGACAACGGGCAACGAGGAGACAGTCATAAAATGGACCCACACAGAGAACTTGGAGGATCTGGATGTCGGCAATGATGTATGTCTGATTTCCCACAAACTGGAAGATATGCAAGTGAAAAGCAACAAGTTGGCAGAAGAAGCATCTAGAGAAGGTAGGCCTTCAGGTGAACATAGAGAAAACAGAGGTGATGAAGATTCCTGGCCAACAGCAACAACAATCAGCATAAATGGGAGGAACCTGAAAGAAACAACCTCCTTCACCTACCTGGGTAGCATCGTTTCAACTACAGGTGGAACTGACGAGGATATCAAAGCAAGGATCGGGAAAGCAAGACAAGCTTTCACTACTCTCGAGTCTGTGTGGAGGTCAGCAGCACTCAGCATCAAAAATAAGATTCGAATTTTCAGCTCCAATGTGAAGTCCGTGCTATTATACGGATCAGAGACTTGGCGCGTCACAAAGAGCACTTGAAACAAACTACAGACCTTCATCAACAGCTAGCTGTCTTCGCTCAATACTCAAGATCAGATGGCCAGAAAAGATCAGCAACAGGGATCTCTGGCAATAAACGAACCAACCAGGAACCTATTGTGCAACAAATAAGCAGGAAGAAATGGAGATGAACCGGATTGGCCATACTGTGAGAAAGCAAACCATCAAGTGACATCACAAGACAGACCATCGCTCAAGTGGAACCCGAACGGGAAGCGGCGAGTTAGTCGTCAGTGCGAGAGTAACATGGAGGAGGTCGTGCGAAGAGGGGATGAAAGCATGTATGCAGACGTGGAGTCAGGTTAAACGTTGGTGGGGAACCGAACGCAATGGAGATGTGCAGATGAAGCCCTAGGGACTAAAGGATATAATAATAATAAATGTAAAGTGATTCTACATGACTGGACTACATCGACTCTTAGCTTTAAAGAAAGGGATTGAAGTGGTAGAGCGTGTTGACCACTTCACTTATTTGGGAAGTTGTATCAGCCGCAGCGGGATGACTACTCAGCACTTCACTCCGTCCTCCTATATAGTCGTCAGACATGGCCGCTGGAAGTGAAAGACATGAAAAGGCTAGATGTGTTTGATCATAAGTGTCTGCCTTCTTTTTCCGGTGTTAGGTGGTATAATTGGGTGAGTAATACGGGGGTCAGGCGTCGAGTGTTAGGTAAGGAGAGAAAGTCAGTCGTTGAGTTTGTGAAGCTACATCGATTTAGGTGATTAGGACTTGTATTACTCATGCGTAATCATTGCCTTCCTCGACGGCCAGTGTTAGCTGACATAGATCAGGCTGGAAAAGTGCTAGTACGGGCTCGGACCAAAACTTGGAGTCAGTCCGTGAAAACTTTGATCGTTAGGTTGACACGTTAGAAGGTGTAGATTGAATGGTTGGATGGGATCCCACTAAACTGTGATATTTTTCCATTTCACTATTCTAATTCCCTCACGTTTCTGCTTATTATTGTTCTCTTGAACCTCTTTTTTCTCTTTTGTCTTCCTTTGTGTGCTACATGGAGTGTGGCAAATTCAACTGCTGTACTGCTGTACAAAATTCTTTGTTGCAACCAGTCGTTCAAACTGAATGTAGACGGTTAAAATATACGAAGCGGTATATTATATACCGAGTAAATAATTCACAGAATCCTGGGAAACTACATGTTGTATGTTGTTACTTCTCATATATGTGTGTAACGTCATAATCCCAACTGCATCCCTGTTCGATTTCAACAGTGGCAGATTACTGTGGCGAATTGAACTGCCGCACATATGTGCAAAGTTCTATGTCGAAAACCGACCGACCGACATACAACACCATTAATGGCTACACATACAGCATCAATTTAGTCCCTCTAAATGTGCTCAAGTAACTTTCAGGTGATTTATTGCCTAAATTTAGTTATTGTGATTCTACTTAAGGTTATATTTCTCAATTACTTCCATATGACTTTTGTGGTCTTTACTTATGTGTAGACGTAAATTCTTGTCATCTCATAGGTACCACGGTTTAGGAGTATGTGTGGTATATGTATTCTACAAGAATGCTAATCAAACATTTGTGCGCAGATACATTTTTACAGTATGTGAAATTTTTATGAACTGACCTTTACGATACTTTTATTTTGCTTACTTATGAGTAATCTTAAATGCTTATTTTAATATTTATGACATGTTCCATTCACTAGGGAATAGTTTTTGCTACGTGATTTCTAGTCAAGATCTTATATACTGTAGTTTATCATAGCTAACTAAAATATGGTCGATTGTAAAATACTAAACTGTAATATATATTTTATGTATCCCGGTACAATAATTTGAATATAGAAGTACAGCTCACTAGAGGTATATACCAAAATATGTAAAAAGTTGCATAAAAGATAAACATAAATGCCAACATTTCGATTCAAATCCGTAAACATGCATTTCAGTTACCCTTCCAACACAGGCAATCCAATCTGTGCTTACATTACTCAGACCAACAAGTCTAGTATATTTACCAAGTATAATGTAGAAAACCGTATTATTCGCAAACCAATATGGTTGGTTAACTCGATGAAATAGTTTAATGGTGTATTTCTTTTTAGTTACCTCACAATATTTCACTTAAGGAAAAATAAATTTCTATGGGGAACAAATCAAATTGAAAATAGTCCATCATTATCAATAGCATTCTGTTTTACAATATAATTATCCTGTGTATGTTTCATTGGGAATCATCTGTCACACTCCGGTTAAATCTAATTAGTGTAGGTAGACAGGAATTCACCCAAGCAATTTTTTTATCGTTTATTATTCACACGTTTTAATTAGGTCCTCCAACGATATATGTAGGTAGTGCATAAATGCACGTGTTATTTTAACATTTTTGTCCGTATGGCTGTATTTTTTTCTCTTCACATTTTTGCCTTTTCTTCAATACGCTTATCATGCCTCGAAGTCTAACGCCTTTGTCCCTACAGTCATATATCTTAGGCTTTTAGTGCGAGAATTTTACAATTGTTTTTCTTTAAAAAAAACAAAGATAGCTCAGTGGAGAAGAAAATTTTTCTTTCTATTCTTTCTTATTTGTTTGCAATATGTGAAAGTTGTTTATTAGGACACTAAAAAAGAAGAGTAATTAATCTACTCAATGTACTGTATAATCGCATTCGCATGCGTCGTTTTGCGAAGCGTCTACAATGCACTGAATAAAGTAGTTGATCGGCCAATTGGTCACGTATGTAATAAAAGTATTAATCTCATCAAAATTTAGGGAAGAAGCTTGTGAACAATGAATAGTATTATCCGACCCCCTGGCAAAAACATTAATTCTCAACCATTTTATTTTACATATTGGATTAATGTTTTTGCCAGGGGTTGCATAATAATATTGAAGTAATTGAAAAGGGGTGTGCGTCGGTGGTATAGCGGTTAGGACGCTCGCCGACCATGCACATGGTCCGGGGTTCGATCCTCGGCCGACGCACTCCTTTACCGCGCTAAGCCAGAAATAATGCTGGTAAAGAGGAAAGGTTGGGCATGAGGCTAGCAACCCTATCCTGTAAAATAAACACTGCTACAGAAACTTCAAGCCACTAGCTTGGAGCCCTATGTTCCACTGGGGAACGTGAAGGAGAAAAAAATTGAAAAGGTAGGCTGACAGTAAAAGAAATGTTGTTAAGTCATTCAACAGACACAGGATTATGTGAGTGAGCTGTTATCTGAACGCTAGATTGGGATGTTTTATTTATATATTGATATTTCTTTGTATGTAATTATTGTTGTCAACATTGGTTTTTCAGCTAATAGGACACAGGTGACTCACTACTCGTAGTGAAATGTGTTGACGTATAAGGCTATCATTCACGCTTCTGCAAAAAATGTGAATCACTGTTTAACGCATGTAATTGCTCAGATGAATTAATGTTATTATGTTATTCGGTGAAATGGAAAAGTTTATTTGTTAAGCAAAATTGTTACAAAAGAGAGTAATTTTCGAGGTAAAACAAAGGCACGACGTGAACATAGTTACAAAGGGATACAAAATAAAGGGAATGAAAATTGTTATTGCAGGGAAAATACAAAGGTTTATTCATATTTCTAAATCAGTGTATGAGTAAACAAATGAGGATAAAAAATTATTCTGGTTCTATTATTTTTGTATCAATTATTAACGTCATGCATGAGTGCTGAAAGATAATCATACAGTTAAATGCTTCTAACTGGAATAAAACAATGTTATGTTTTTGTTTCTATGTCAGTAGGGAATTAGTTACTGTTTTTGTTCGTCTTTTCAATGATTTGTATCATAGAGCAGTTGTTGTCACACACCTGAGCTTGCTATATGTCCAATGTTGTCTTTCTATTCATCACTAAAACAGGGGAATCGATTTCTCTAAGACTAACGTTAGTGATTGCTACTAATCAACTCCTTTGCCTCGGTAAGCCAGTAATAAGAATGGTAAAGAGGAAAGGTTGGGCATGAGGCTAGCAACCCCATCCTGTAAAAATGAACGCTGCTACGGAAGCTTCAAGTTGAAGGCTTGAAGCCCCCTATGTTCCACTGGGAACGTAAAAGGAATAAATACAACAAACTTATCGGTCTATTAGAAAATCTTCAATATGATCAAATTTTCGAATAACAAAAAATTAAGTTTCCTACCTCACATAACCATAATTTCTTCTAAAGAAAAGGTAAACAATCTGTTTTCAGTTTCTTTTTGCCTACAATGGTAGAGTATACCGTCGAAAGAGAAAATATCCAGGAGTTATGAAGAGTTGTCGTTGCAACTGTTCTAAAGTCTGATAGCGTAATAAGATAAAGCTATTTAAGTCATAATTGCTTGTGACCACTGTCCTACGATTTTGAACCCACGAATGCGTAAATCAGTTGGTTTTTTGTTTTGTTTTTTTGAAAATAGAAACTAAAAATTAACTTGATGTGACGACTTTCAAAACCTGACATCATTTTAACTTCCACAAAAGAGTCTGTTTTATACTAATTTGGCTCTAGAGGTCGTTTATATTTTGTTTCATTTTTATTGTTCTTTTATAGAATCGTCGATATTCATTTCCACATATTTTCACAGTTAACTTCAGCTTGCCGAATGTATGGTCAGATTATTTAGAACCAGAAGCAGATCGTGTTGTTCCAGAGCACCGATATGCAGTAGCGTTGATGAACTGTTTTGCATCTGCTGTCGCTCAAGCTCGTTCAATGGGGATCAACTCAGGCGTTCTCGATGTACCCATCTCGGTTCAATGTGTCTGTTCAGATGGTGTATATTTTGATTTCATCACGTTTCAGTTGAACAACATGGATGTACCTGATTATCAATCTGACCCCCAGGCTGTTAGTACTGTACGTAAAAACTTTGCATGGATTGATGGAAACTATCGTTTGTTCAAGAAGATTATACCGAAGCGAAGTATGATGCGCAACACAAAGTATCGTGATTTCGATATGAGCGTTTTTGATCGTCTAACGAGTTACTATCTATGTGGAATGCTTGACACTTCTTTCACATTACCTGAAACATTACTTCCCAAATGGAATGTAAATAGACAAGAGGTATTATGAATAAACACAACTATAATAGACTTATAGACAATAATAGTCGTGAATAATCTAATTTCACTTGTATAAAAACACCTATGTAATTATTCCTTTCACTTATCCGTTTTGTCATAAATATATATGTATATATGCGAAAGCAATTATTTCGCCAGACGATCAGTTTTAATCTTTTCTTGTGGGCTGTTACTCTAAAAAATGTGAGATTGTAATCATCTATTAGCTTTTTTCACTATAGTTACGAAAGTCAAGTTTTTTTTTGTTGCCTTTCACTGCTAGTAATTGTAATTTATTCTGACCAGAATTGATTGGGTTTCAACGTAGAACTTTGCATAGAAGTTTAACCGTTGAAGTTATCACATACCACACAAAGGTAGTGAAAGAGAAAATTCAAGTGAACTATAATGAGCCGAAAAAAATCTTGATGACGTTATACTTTATTTTAAATAACTATTTTTGATTACATCTAGGATAGGGTTATTTGATATAACACGCAGCAACCAGATGATGTTTCAAGCACAAGTTATTACTTCTGAGTATATCACTGTATTCACACGACTTGGTAACTTGCTGCATACATTCCTACTCCCTGTTGTTTTTGTTACAGTTTTCCATATATCTGGTATGGGCGTTGCGTCATTTCGATCGCACGAGTTTGATGTCGACTTGAAATGAACAGAGATTTTACTATCGTGCCCAAATTTTCTATTCTCACTTTATTTTGATTCCGCCTAAGATAATCACATAAGCTATAAAAGACACTCTTAAGTAGGTTTCTGTCTCTCTCTTCGATTTTTTTTAACTATTATACCCGGACGAAATGACTGTAAATAACAATTATGTTTCAGATGATTGTAAAAGTACCATTTGCTATTCTGTAACTTAACAAATAGAAATCCTATCCGATTGAAAACGAAGAGGAAGAATGTCTAAGGTACACAAATATATGGTCTAATAATAGAATATTATTGATTGAAATGAACATTATTAGATTTTACTGGATAGATACTATTGAAATAGGTAGTTGTTTTACTGTTGTCAAAAGCAATAATAAATTGTCATGAACTGAAATTATAACAAAGCGAATACATAGAATCTTTACAGCACAAAACATCTCTTAATGTATACCTCGAAAAGGTGCTTAGTATAAGTCTCAGTTACATGAGAAATATCCCCGATGATATATCTGGTTTGTTGATTTCTATTCCAGTTGTGTAGCTGTGTTGTCAAACTGCTGCCATGCTAAATTAGGGATTCAGTGTGTCTGTAGAAATCGCAGAAACACGTTCAAATTTCGGAAATTAATTTATGCTGATGATCACATCTTAATTTCATCAGAATATACTGTATTCTTCTCTCAATGTAGACTGACGTTTTTCAAATCCCTGGCCTGTCGTTATAGAATGAAAGTTGTAGTGATGTTGGGGTATTTGTGTAGAAGTATGTTGAGGTATTAATTCACAACAACACTGTAATGAAACCTACAATGGAACTGCGGCTCATAGGTCTAGACGCTCGAATTCCGACCATCTGATCACGAGTTCTTCGCCTATAGAGGTTTGGACATCCTTCACACAAATAGGTGTGGCTCATTATATGGGAATCCAAACGTCTATTTCTTCTTTTGTTTCATCATTGAAACTTACTGGGTCATTTGTATTTATTAAGGTCTTGTGCTAGCATTTCAGTGGATCTGAGTTATAAGTTCATCTACTACCTCACGCATTCTTGTAATCCATGTGAATACCTATAGATACAGTGCTCTAGATGTGACATTTTAAAATAAGTCGATAAAAAAGGATTACATCAAACATGATATCCACTATGAAATTACTCCAATCACTTCTCGATTTTTTTTCATTTGGTTGTTGGTATATTTTCTTTGATAGTGACCACCAGTGGAATCTACACCGCCATTAACCAAAATGACACTGCGCATCAGTTGTAGGAACCGACATGTCATTCATCGGAGACTGAGCATTTCTCTCCAATATAATCAAACGACGGGAAATGCAGATTAACCTTTAAAAAGTAGCTATCGTATAGCTTACATATAGGTTGAAATAGCTGTTACAAGGAAATCATTGTTTATATGAAGAAATTATGTTGGAACTAAGGTGAATTTACGACAATGCTAGTCTCCATAAAAATCAGAGTTCAGATTATTTTTTGTAAATCAAATGTTTGTGCGTCGGTGGCATAACGGTTAGGACGCTCGCCGACCGTGCACATGGTCCGGGGTTCGATCCCCGGCCGACGCACTCCTTTACCTCGCTGAGCCAGAAATAGTTCTGGTAAAGAGGAAAGGTTGGGCATGAGGCTAGCAACCCCATCCTGTAAAATAAACACTGCTACAGAAACTTCAAGCCAACTAGCTTGAAGCCCTATGTTCCACTGGGGAAGGTGAAAGAAAAAAAAACAAATGTTTGTTTATTTAACCGATTGCGCATCAACTGTTTCTTTTGTATCAATAATGAGCTTAACAGTCTATAAATTTGCAAGTCTTTTTGATGAAAGAAAAAAAACTTGTCACTATGGCGTATAGATTACATAACCTTGATCTGTAATCAAATTATTGATTACAAAGTGAAAAAACACAAGAGGTACTTTGTAAACTTATTGATTAAAACTTTGTGAAAAAGTTTTTTCTGCTTTTTTCACATGAAAAGAATTTCTTTAGATTATAAAGAAAATAGTGAATCGTTTGTTTTTAAAGTATTAAATTTGTTGTTCTTCATTTCTTGTTTAAATACTTTGATTATAGACTAGAACAAGCTTAAATGTTATAATTGAAGATTGTCAGTTATATCTTATTGAGGAATGTTTTAACCTTACAAAGACTCTTTGTACACTAAAGTAGACATTTCTCACATCAACTGCTCTGAATAAACTTGGTCGATGTGTGTGAATGGCAACAGCCAAATTTTAAGATGAAAATAACTGAACATTCCAGTTTGATAGACTGATCAGCGGTATAGTTGACCTTGTGTCATTATGGTCGTAACTGAATACAAGATTAAGAACAGTCAATCTAGTGGATGCCGACAAAGGGTTTATAATTCAAGGAGAAATTATTTGCTAAGTAGAAAAGGTATCTAATTCCAAATAAAGCGCACTTTATTCTTGTAAGCTAGTAATTTTGTCGATTTGTTCACGTGTAAACAGATGAAGCCAGCTGGAAGCGTTGCGTATTGATTTAAAGACCCGATTTCCTGCTAATAAGTTCCATCTTAGCTACTGTGGCCTGGACAACTGGATTATATCATAACACTTTAAGCTTGCTGTATTACCTGTATCGAAAAACTAATACGCGCTACTTTTTTTCAATATTCTTCCACATGGCTGCAAAAAGGTAATGTTGGCTGTATAAGGAGTGCGATACTCGAACATCTCGTCAACACTAACCATTCCATCTCAACAAACACCTCCTTCAAATTGATCTACATAGTGAAGAACAACCTACCAAAGGCAATACGCTTTTGTCTCCTTTGTATTGCTGAAGCTTTAGCCATTCAGTTGCAGAAACCAGAGTTATGCATACAAAGGAAAATCACCCAACCACTTCTACTATCATGGTAACAACCGTGTTGACTTCTACTGACTTGATGTTTGTATGCTTGTTTTTTTCTAACTCCTTGTAATATTGATATAAGAATAAAACTTGTGCACTGTGGTAGAGTGTAATTCCATTATGGGTAAATTTTGTTTTGATAAAGTCTCACAGTGTTATACAGTAGTGTTTACTGATGACGTTTCGAGCACAATTTATTGCTCATAATCATATTTTGTAATTTTTATAACTCTTACATAATTTTTTTTACGAGTTGATCACGGATTGATATCAGCTAGAGAACCATTGAAAACTAGGGAGTACTGGACAGCTGTTTCATCCTAGTTTGGGAATCATCGGCAGTACTCACTCCCTGGGGTTCGAACCCAGGACCTCCCGGTAACAAGGCAAGCTCGTATACCATTCAGCCACTGGGACCCGATTCAATGGCTCATGAATTCTAACATAATTCCATATTTTCCTTTGTTTCTATGTGCATCCTAATCACAACTCACTCATTAACCCATTCATCTTATTACGCAACTGTATCACGCTTATTCAACTTCTTTTATGTGTTAATAAATATGTTTTTGACAACACATCACCACTACTCTCCTACTAATCTTCACCCCCCCCCCCTTAGTTACAGTTTGATAACTCATCACACTCTTGAGATGTCTTGACAACAATAACCCTAACTTATTTTTATTCTTATTGGACAAACTTAATGTACACACACATACAAAATTGAGTATGTATAATTGTGATTGTACAGCTAAGTGGATGAATTCGCTGAAAAGAGACTTCGCCGAAGTACGTGCTTTATTTTTATTAATGTCTGGTTGGGGATTATTCATGAAATATTGTTCCAACTTTAAGTGGTTTTCTTTGTATCCAATCTTCAAATTTGTTAACCCTTTCCACGCACATTCAAACAGCTACTCATTTGGTTCAATCACTAAACAGTCAATGAAGAGAGGATAACTCATGGTGCATATACGTAAAATTACAATTAGGAAGCTTTTCTTCGTTAAAATATCAAACGACTGTGGTGAAAGAAGACTAAGTTTCCAATCAAACTGTTTTTTTCTTTAATTCAACCGAATACATGTAATGAATAATATTCGTTGATAATCTGCATTACATTTCATAAATCAAAAAGTTAACAGTGAAAGTTCATGTTAACCTGTTCGCATAGTTTTACTTGTTTCCGTCTTTTTGAATTTAACTGAATGCAATTTACTTGAACCATGTGTGTTGTTCTGATAGTTCTGAAACGATAGATAAAAGTGAAGAGATATTTTGGTGTCAGTGGATAGAATGGGATATGAGACTGTAACAGCAGAACACAGTGGTATTTTGTATTTATTTGGCAAAATGCAGAAACCTGACACACTAGAATTTCCTCTCGTATTTCGCCTCTTTTGTCTACGTCTCATGCTTTCTATACAGTTTCACAAAGATTTTCATTTCTCCATCGCCGCAGGCTTTAAAATCCTTGCAGAAGTCTTCACACACGATATACCACTTATAAATTCTTGTTGGTAGCACACTACCATTACAAGCAGACAGTTTGTGTAAAATCCTTAATCAAATCTTATACTAAACATAAGTTTATGAGTTGGAGGACAGCGTTGTTTTACTCATCCAGGCATGACATTTAATGGCTGAATAAAGTTCAACTTTGTGAAAAAGTATTTACGTCAGATCTATTGCGCATGTCTTTCACGGCTTTGAAGTGTCGCAAAGTCGAGGTACTTTTTTTGTCTTCGACTTGAATTATCGGACTTATATGCAATATCAGTTAATTTATTCTTTGAACCCGTCATTTTGAACTTCCCAATGATTGATTTCGTTGACATGAAATGTATAGCTTGTTGATATGTTGGCTTCTTGTTCCGACACTTCAACGATACCTTTAGGTGGTTTGAAATAATGGGTGAAGGGTTTAACTCTCAGGGAAGGCACCATCATTTCCCGGAAATGTAGGTATATCTAGCTGACGAATGACAAATAGAAGGAAACGTGTGTCCTGAATTCCACTGCTAGCCTCCATCACCCAACTAATTTAGTCTTCAGCCTGCTATGGTTATTTGAAGAGTTATTGAACGAAGGGACTCAACTTATCTTAGGGGTTTTCAAAATGAGTATCAGTCACTAAAACAGAAGTGCTGCTTGAGGAGATAGGCAACTGAAGTACGAATCTATGCAGATTAAATGAACTTCAGGTTACAGATTCAAATGTATTGTCTGATTTTTTTTTCAATCTGTCTGATCGTGCTCAGCACTTTCTACGGCTCTGTCATTAGTAATGGTGATCAATTAGATTTATTCACTGTAAATCCTGATAGGTATGTGAAGGATTTTTTGTCTATTGAGCTTCCACAACATGATAAACAGGAGCTCTTACTTGGATTCAAGTTTTCTATCCCATCAGCCAATATATTTAATTTTGCAACTGATGCCCATTTAAAAAATCTTTATGATCAGTTGAATCGCCTAGTTTATACCTCGTCAGATAATCAAAGCTGAATTCGTTGATGCTGCGCATCAGTCCAGATCGAAGACGAAAACTCACTTTGACTTCTCGACACTTCAAACCTTAGAGGAACTACAATGGACATGTGACATAACTGGTTGGAGGATTTCATCATGAACTGACGTCAGTTAGAGAACCTGGGAGTACTGGGCAGCCGTTTCGTCCTAGTTTTGGGACTCTTCAACAGTACGCACCCATCAAGGTCCAAACCCAGGACCTTCTGGTTACAAGGTAAGCTCGCATACCGTTCAGCCACTGGGACCCGATTCAGTGGCCCACGAATTCTAACTTCTGCCAAATCATGACATAGCGCGACCACTTTGCAATGTCTTCTTCGATGAGCTACTGCTTCACCTTCAACCTGCAACACCCTATTGGTCACAGCTTCCCATAACTGCCTGAATAGGGCAGTCGCTAGTGAGCATCAGATGAATTTTCAAGTATTGGTTTTGTAGGGATTTTGTGTGTTTGATTGGTTGGAAGATTTCATCATGAGCTGACATCAGTTAGGAAACCGCTGAAAATGTGACATAATTATCCTAAAACTTGAAAAATAGATTAAGTGTAGTTGTTAATAAATTAAGAAGTATTAGTTGATTTCTTTATTATTTGTAGACAGAAGCCAGTTTGTATTCAGATAAAATCAACTGTCAACTTTATTAATGAATTTTACTGGTATAACTTGAATTCATTATTTATCTACGCTCACCAGAAATATGTCTTTATTAGTTTTGGTGAATTGTTGCTTTCTCATCAGAATTAATTGAAACGTGTATGTAAATTAGAGATACCTGCTTTCGTATCACCGACGGAAATTCCATCGTATATATATGCACATATATGTATATATATATATATATATATATATATATATTGACACCAGACGATATAGTCCTTCTAGGCGAGGACGCTGACAAAATGCAGAGTCTTTTGAACACCTTGAGCTGCAATCTACGAATGTTTGGCATGCGATTCGCTCCCGCCAAATGCAAGATGATGTTACACGATTGGACTACACCGACTCCTAGATTAGAAATAGGAAGTGAAGTGGTAGAGCACGTTGACCGCTTCACTTACTTGGGAAGTACCATCAGCCGGTGCCAACGGGTTGATCTCTGACGAAATCTCAGCACGAATACAGAGGGCTAATTTCGCATATGCCAGTTTACGCCGTCTCTGGCGTAGACGTGATATCCGACTATCGACTAAAGGACGTGTGTACTGCTCATCAATCCGCTCCGTCCTCCATTATGGCTGTGAGACCTGGCCATTGAGAGTGGAAGACATGAAAAGATTAGCTGTCTTCGATCATAGGTGTCTGCGTTCTATCTCCCGTGTTAGGTGGTAGGGGTAACAGGGTGAGCAATATTGAGGTTAGGCATCGGTTGAGTGCTAGGTAAGGCGGGGAAATCAATCAACGAGGATGTGAAGCTACATCGACTGAGATGGTTAGGACATGTGTTACGTATGCCTAGTCATCGCCTTCCTCGACAATGGGCAATGTTAGCTGATATAGGGTCGGCGGTCAAACCAAAACATGGTACCAGTCAATGAAATCTACAACAGTTAGTCTAGGCCACGTAGGAAGGTGTAGACTTCCTGGTTGGGGTCCTCAAGACGGTAAAAACCAATGGTTGGAAACAATTGGTGATATGGTTCAAAGTCGTTCTCAATGGCGCAGATGCATCCACTCCTTGTGACTTATGATTTCCAATGAAGCTGTTTTGCTCTTCGTTATTACTATTCCTTTGTCTCACACCTCTGTCTTTGTTTACTGTCTCTATTATGCATTTCTTCTCTTGCTTTGTGTGCTACATGGAGTGTGGCGACTTGAACTGCCGCACATATGTGCAAAGTTCTATGTCGAAAACAGACAGACAATCTCAAAAACAACATACTCACCCTGTACAATTCGAGAAAAAAAGGCAGCGAAGCTATTGGAAATAGGAAATGTCAACATTTTCCGCGTAATCGCTTGGTGTCAATTGGCGAATTTCCGAATTGTGAAATGGATTGGTAAAATGTAAATCAATATGTTGTGTTTCATTTCCATAAGGCTTTTCGTTTAAAAAAAGTGTGATTGTACTGTGTGGAAAGACTGAGATTGTATAAACCAACCAACCACATTCACCTAATAACCGGTGTAGAACAAAGGTATTATCATACGTGACGCAACTACCTAAAATTGATGTTAGTATAGTTGTTGTTGTCTGATTTCCCACAAACTGGAAGATATGCAAGTGAAAAGCAACAAGTTGGCAGAAGAAGCATCCAGAGAAGGTAGGCCTTCAGGTGGACATAGAGAAAACAGAGGTGATGAAGATTCCTGGTCAACAGCAACAACAACAGACAACAATCAGCATAAATGGGAGGAACCTGAGAGAAACAACCTCCTTCACCTACACACCCACCTGGGAAGCATCGTTTCAACTACAGGTGGAACTGACGAGGATATCAAAGCAAGAATCGGAAAAGCAAGACAAGTTTTCACTAATCTCAAGTCTGTGTGGAGGTCAACAGCACTCAGCATCAAAAATAACATCCGGATTTTCAACTCCAACGTGAAGTCCGTGCTGTTATACAGATCAGAGACTTGGCGCGTCATAAAGAGCACTTGAAACAAACTACAGACCTTCATCAACAGATAGTTGTCTTCGCTCAATACTCAAGATCAGATGGCCAGAAAAGATCAGCAACAGGGATCTCTGGGAGCGAACCAACCAGGAACCGATTGTGAAACAAATAGGCAGGAAGAAATGGAGATGGATTGGCCATACTCTTAGGAAACCATCAAGTGACATCACTAGACAAGCCATTGCTCGAGTGGAACCCAAAAGGGAAGCGGCGAGTTGGTCGTCAGTGCAAGGGTGACTTGGAGGAGGTCATGTGAAGAGGAGATGAAAACGTGTGGGCAGACATGGAGCCAGGTGAAGACTCTAGCAGAGAATCGAACGCAATGGAGACGCAAGGCTGAAGCCCTATGTTCCTCTAGGAATTAAAGGAAACAATAATAATAATAGTTGTTAACGCAGTCAGTCTTATTTGTAGAAAACGCCTACTTTACATGTGTGAATGTTAGTTTTCCCGTCATCTAATCGTTATGAAATGCGAAAAAAAACAAGATATTTACTCAGTCATAATGCAGTGCAGTAGTGACTTGTGGTTCATCTCTTCAAAATTATCAGCCCTGATAAATCATCATCCTTAACTTCACCTTGAAATGTCTTTCACTAGGTTATCGAAAGTTATTATTATTATTGCAAGTGCTACCAGTCTGTGACAAAAGACAAGACTTAGTAATTCTGCGCTGTAATTGGTTGTTCACACTGATTGCTCATGCATACCGTGTAGGTTGATCAGCAAATCAGCTAGGCGTACACACACATACAATAAACAGTACATTCAAGGTCAACCATTTGCTAAGCACGATCTATTGATTGGTTGATAACACAATTTGATGTTACATTGAGTTACGCATAACTGTATGAATGTGTGTGTGCAAAAATACGAAAGTTATTTATCAAATGTGTTTCATAAAACAGAGCACAACTACAAGAGGTCTAAGAAATCAAATTAAAACAAAACAAGAATAATAATCACAAATTATATGTTGTGATGCGAGTACAATGATTTATTACAAACAGTAGGAAACCAATGTCTTCAAATAAAATGCGTCTGGAGCAAAGGAAGCATACTAGTTTATTATCTGAACTGAAAACTGTTCTGTCAACAACTGATAAGAAAATAGAAGTGGGCAAATCTATATTCAGACAGTGAGTAATAAACTAAAAAGTTATTTTAAATGTCTAAAACATTTATTTACAAATTTGTCCAAATGAATACTCATGTTATTTATCATTTAATTCAAAAGTTTTCAGTAGAAGAAAATTGGAATTCAGTCAAGAACATAAATGATAATTCAGTTACACCTTATAATTATATTCCAATGGTTGTTTACATACAATGATTAGTTTTCATTTTGGTAATATTTACAGCAAAATTAAGTGTATAGGTTAATGTTTATTGTGAAGGAAGACTCAACTTTTAATAAAATATTGATCTGATGCTGTAGTAATGGTTTTTAAACACCTGAGCATATATATATGTAGAAAGAGAATTTTGTTTCTCCACTTGTGGAAGTTAGATTAATTTCAACGTAAACTTTGTGAATAACTGACAGTGGTGATTGTACTTTACTGTGGAATCATATGCTTCTAATCATATCCAATTGGATTTCCACAAAGGCCACTGAACAGTAACGAATGCAATTAAAAACTCAGCTTATTTGGGCTTAACTCTTAATAATAATTCGTGAATGTAACCTTCTCAATAGATGCAAAGCAGAAAAAAATGCAATCTATTACTCCTTGCTTTTCAGTGATTTTAGATTGTGTCCTGTATAACGAAATCTGTGTAGAAACTGTCTTGCTTCATTTTACTAAATAATAAGGATGTAAATTCTGCGTAATCTGAAAATGCTTTTTTATACTGAAGTCCTTTTTAACAAAAACAGACTTCATGTTTGCTTGATAGAATATATAATAACACTTTGACTTACATTTAATGACATCTTTGTGTGTCTTTTAGAGCCTTGAAAACATGAGACAATTTACTTCCCTGCGAGATTCTATTTTGGTTTTTCTATCTCGAAATGTCAACAGTGATACATCCTAAAGAAATCAAATAGGTCTAATAAACGTAAAAAGAAATAGACTGGAAACACCGTGCTTATATTAGCAGTTCGCTGAAGTCCCAGAGCCAAGGCGTTAACATGATTTGTGTTTCTGAGCTAAAGCAGTATGAGTACATTACTGATGAACTTGTTTTGAAACAAGGGAAAAGATCATTAGCATATAGAACATCCTGACCGGGATACTGACTAACTTGCTTGGAATCTTTCTCAATTAGTTATGTAAGTCGGTAGTATGTATTATGTGCTATTGATTGTCTTCGGCATATCAAATTGTTAAGTAAATCATGAGAAGACTTAAGACATGGCTCTGTATTTTGCAAGCACCTGGTCTATTACCGGAAACTAGATCCACTCTGTTAAAATTTTACTTCAAGACGTGTTTAGGTTGCTTTAAGTTACTTTTTGGTATATGAACAAAACACCTAGTTTAATAGAATCACTGTTTCACTTTTAAAATTACCTATGACCAAGAAATCATTACTAGTTAACTCTAATTTTAACAATACCATATTAGAACCCTTTGTGCTATTAAAATAACTCAAAACCTATTTACGCGCTCCAGATTTCATCTTCATTTATGGCCTAACCATAAAGTTAAAAGAAGTAGTAATTCCTATCTACTATGTAGAAAGCTGTGCCTAATTGTAAATTACGGATTGTAGCCAGGTTTAAGTATCTGTTGTATTCATTATTTTGTACGGCACTTCACAATGTCTCTGAATTTATACCTAGAAACAGTAAGAGCCCTCCTCAGTAATTACCTGACGAAATTTAAGCAATGAAGCAGAAGTATGGTTTGATTTTTGCCAAAATATTGGACTGCCAATTAAGAATCAGATTCACTGAGCAACAGAGCGCTAAATCCTTCCATATAGCTAAAAAACAACTTTAAGAATGCATATTTATGAAGACAAAATGTATTCGACTATTGTTTTCCTAATTGAACAGTCACTCTTGATGAAACCACGATGTAAGCAATATAAAAGTCAATAGTTCACTAGGTGATATTATCTAATCTGTGCATATGCATTGCACAAACTTATTCCTGCCCATCGCTACTTTACAGAAAATAAGATTAGACTGGGAGTAGACAAGGTGAGGTTAGATCAAGACTATGTAAAAATCCATAAATTCACTGAATGTGGATCTGAGATGTTTAAGGATGTGTGGATTGATCGGTTGGGTCGATGTGACCTCCAGAATCTGAGGCTAGACTTTATGGGATTAGTTTCAGGTTTGACTATACAGGAGTACATGCATTTATGCTATATTTCCCTCTCTGTTATACCTTTCTTCCTCTCCTTTTTTTGTCTTGTAACACTCTTCTTCTTCTTATATCTTTGTTTAGCCTTTCTATTACCTTATAAATGGCGGTTAGATATAAGATTTGGCAACGCCGATCGATACTCAATCTTATCTTTACAATATCCATATGAATTTTATTTTGGTTTAACATTTTAATAATGTCAACCATTAGGAACTATAGATATAGAGTAAAAATAATTAACTGTTCTGTAGTTAAATCTGGTAACTTATTTAGTCTAATGAAACATTTGCATTTGGCCATTAGATTCTTGCTACTTTACTATCATCCTTCGTTTATTTTCATTTATTTTTTATGAATTGTTGTATTATGTATTGGCAATCTAAGCATTATTAAGGAGAACGTATTGCAATAAAAGGTATTTATTCCTTTTAATGTACAACAGAACAACATTGTTCGTTCATGTGACTATTCTTCATTATTATTAGTAGTAGTGTAACAACAGAAGGCAAGACACGGAGGTCAAGGTATATTTTCCATTGATCAAACCACTTTTTATATGTATACAGTTTATATTCTTTAACCAATCACTGAGCGTGTGATTTTGGTTTACATCAAACGATATGAAATAGAATGTTCAAATATACATAATATTGTTTTGTCAATATAGTATATAACCGTGGGAAATGTATTTTGTCTGTAACATCAAATAGAATGTCCAAATAGATATATAGTATCCTGTTGCTACTGCAGTTTGAACTGTAGGAACATGTGAGAATAATATTCCGTTGGCACGCTCTGTCTGTATCATACCACCAGAGTGGTATTCTGTATGCTCTATGTGAATTTATACTGTAACTAAATCTCTTACTGGCAAGAGTAAACAATATACACCAACTTCAGACAACCTTGAAACAGCCAATCAGATAGCTCAGCATTACAAATGTATGCTAGTCACAATCCTCGTTGCATGTGTCTCCTAGATTTGGTTTCTGAATTCTCTGTGGAAAATGGGTTGATAGGGTAGACTAAAACATGCATATGTGGAGAAATAATGGCTCTGAAAAAGTATTGCCGGGCTATTGGTGGTTATGCATTCACATGCAGCCACTTTATATGAGGATGTCTGTAAGGGTTGCTAAGTCGCACATAATGGTGATTTTTTAGACACTTCTGAAAATCGAAACTCTCCATTAGTAATACATTGAGTATATGCGACCAGTATCTGCTACAGCTGTGTAAATACTGAATACACTGGTTTGATATGTCTATAAACACATCTTCTAGAAAATGGGGCCAGTTTTTGCAGCATTTCAGAGATATTTACCCTGTATGATTCATTTTTATTGCATATATATCATAGGCACACTTTTTTTGTAAATTAAGTACCACTTTTCACCTAGAAGAATTTGATTGGCTGTCTCAAGGTTGTCTGAAGTTGTTGTCTATTCTTTACTGTTGCCCTCTTATTAGTTCATGTAAGCTTGGTTACCTCTTGTCTCCTAATATAAACTGGCATTTTCGCCGGTCAAAGTGCTTTCATTTTGAAGTAAACCTGTATACCAACAAACCACTTTATTTTTATTTTTATGCCTTTACGTCCCCAATGGAACATAGAGCTTCAGGAGAGAAGCTTGAAGTTTCAGTAGCAGTGGTGTTTATTTTTACAGGATGCGGTTGCTAGCCTCATACCCAACCTTCCCTCTTTACCATTCTTATTACTGGTTAAGCGAAGTAAAAGGAGTGCGTCGACCGGGGATCGAACCCCAGGCCACCTACTTGACTGGTGAACATTCTACCGATGTGCCACCGAATCAGAGGAGTGATTTTTCAATATTCATACTATAGTTAATCATATTATTTCTTGGGAAAATGTTAATTTTTCAAAGATAAGACCAAAAGTTCATTTTTAAAGTAGTTACCTGTTCGAACCTTCATTGAATTTTGTGAAAGTAGATGGTAAAAATAATACGTTTAGTGTTTCTTGAATATTATGAGTGCCAAATAAACATTAAGTGTGCAAACATTATCACCAAAAATCCTTTTATTACCAGTTATAAAACTAATGTAAATGCAGTTTGCAAAAGATATCGGACAGATGAGCCTGTGGGAAATCTTTAGACTAACTGATTACTTGTAAAAGTTTATGTCTTTGATTGGTATTAAATAGAGGATTCATAAAATGCAAAGAAAAGAGGTTACCCGCAATACATGCCTATTTTTCTATACGAAATCGAGTGTAAAACTCTTAATTTCCAAGTTCATCACCTTCTAACCAGTATTAGAATCTAGTAATTACCAACCTCCCTTACTTCACAGCCGGCATGGCTGTTAAGAACACTACTTGATACTTTCAGTCAACTCGTAAACGAAGGGGCGGCGTGGTAAAAGACCTGTATGTAACAAAAGCGCAAAAAATTTTTAACATCGATATGATTCTAATAATCTAATACGAGTGGACCAGAGTATGCATATATTCAAGTAAAACAAAAATATAATCTTAGCGTAACATTAAAATTTCATTCTGCTGAGTTGTTTTTCAATTTTTGACTTTAATACGAGTGTTTTTTAACCTATGACAAGCAATGTAACTCTAAATCCTAAATCGATGGTAGATAGATAGTTGTACTCATTATAAACGGCTTATACGGTAAGTTAGTCGTCACCTGAGTGATATAAGTTGAGATTCTCATAAAAGATTGGTTTTCTTTTAAGTTTCAGTATGTTTTACTGGGAAAACCTAGTAAGCTTATACTTTAGATGAAGCAGGATCTTGTGAGACTGACTAGTAATATCTAACATAAAATATACGGTCTTTCATTAACAGGAAACCACCAAATCATAGCCAATGAAAGGTTTGCATCAAAGCAACTGAATCAAGGGAAGTGTTTTCAATTTTTTTGCTATAAAAAGAAGTAGTAATTGCTGTGATAATTCCAAATTTATGCAGTGTACCAAGATAAGTCAATGTCATTAATGCAGTGAAATGATTTACATAAAACTACATACTACTGACGATTGAAACGAGTAACTGCATACCTGTTATGACCAGAATCACGACCTAGTAGAGTATCACCGAATACTAACTTAATGCGCTGGCTAACTGGCTGTCCTAACCCCACGTCAACAACAACACCACTGGACCGCAAAGACAAAAGAGAGGGCGGGACGTTGATAAAAGATTTTACTGTCTCAAAACAACAGTGTAGAAAAGGTTAACAGCGCTTGCGTATATGTATATTTAAAATGACCTTGAGAAGCACTAATGTTATTGATAAGTTAAGACAGTGAATAACCAATAGGATTCCAGCAGTCATAAGCAGGGTGTAGAAAATCAGGTGATAAATCAATAAGTGGGATGCGAATAATGCAAACAGACATGTAAAAATGACATATGTGAAATTAGGTCTGCATATATCAATACCACTCAAATCAATCAGTAGTATCTGTTTTCCAGATAGAAGTGATCTAAACACCTGGAGGCCACTTCGGTCGTTTCCGGCCCAGCTCTTCAGTGGTGTACCTGGTTTAACTCAATTCATAGAGCCAAGTCAGTTCAAACCACCCTACTTCTGTCTAGGTACTTGGCCGAACTGGTCATACGATAAATCAAATTCATAATTTGCAAATTGGTTAATAGTTTGAGCGGTGAAATTTCACAGCAGCTTCCTTTGGAAACCAAGTTATTCAGATCACAATATGTGATCTACTTGATACCATAAATAGTAAATGATAAATAGGGTGGCTGCAATTGATATGTCCCTCTGACCTGAGTAAAACCGAATACCCCTTTAATGAGCCCTACTAGAAATGAGCACAATGGCCGTCCGGTGTTTAAATCACCTCGATCTGGCTGGCTAGCAAATATTACTGGTTGACAGGAGTGGTATGGTACTACTCATCTCAGTCAATCAGTAGTATAAACTTTTATGCAAATTTGCTCGCTTTCTTGATTACCATCTATGGTATCGAGCAGATCACATATTGTGATCTGAATAACTTGGTTTCCAAAGGAAACTACAGTGAAATTTCACCTCTAGAACTGCGGAAACTGCAAATTGCGAAAATGAATAACTTTTTATCAGAAATTAGTCAGTGGTCCTTGTCAAATGGTCTTAAGCTTAATCCCTCCAAACGTCCGGAGGGATTTCACTTTCAGACACAAGTGCGACTTCCATGAACTGGTCAGTTCGCACGGTTCCACTATCATAGATGGTAGTGAAGTTGAGACCAAATCGAATGTTAAATACCTTGGACGGTGTATTTCCTCTGATCACTTTTCCTGGCATCCCTACATCATCTTAGTTTCCAGAAAGATATTTCGTTTGACGTTCTACATAAGGAAGTTAAGGCGATCTGGTATCATTCCGTCTTAACTGTTACCGTTTGTTAATTCTTGTATTCTGCCTATATTCCTTTACTGTTCCCCCTTAATCTTTCCGGGCTACTTAAGAAAGACTTTGTTATACTGCATAAGACGGTATAAACCGTCAAGTGAGCGAGTAGGGTATTGTTAAACCAACTCGTTAATACTATTGTAGATGGACGCTTGGATTCCTGCAAGAAATTTTCAAATATTATCCTGTCAGACTCTCAACACCTTCTTCATGCATCTCATAGGACAGAACTAGAAGCAACTATAGAAGATTGTATGCTCGGACGACTAAGTAAAAAAAACTCTACGATACCTTATTTAGCACACATTTTATGTGATGAGAAAAGTGTAAGACAGGAAATTACCAACTTATTGACGAACTCTAAGTAAACGTCGTTGTTTTTTCTTCTCATTATTATACTGTCGCTAACACTTTCACTTGGTTTAATTTTATATTCATTTCATATTGAATAATATTATTAGTGTAAATGCACTATTTTCATTATTGCCCCTGTAATGAGAAAAGGAGATACAATATTGTATTCCGTGCTGAAAATTCCATATGTGTACTAAAAGTACTGTTTGGAATAAAGCTATTACTATTAGTAATCACTTTGAGAATGAAATGAGTTGAAATCAAATGGTTTAAATGTGGAAAATAATTTTATGAGAGTAATATAGTGTATGCGAACCAACCAGGAACCGATTGTGAAACAAATAGACAGAAGGAAATGGAGATGGATTGGCCATACTCTGCGGAAACCATCAAGTGACATCACTAGACAAGCCATTACTCGAGTGGAACCCGAAAGGGAGGCGGCGAGTTGGTCGTCAGTGCAAGGGTGACTTGGAGGAGGTCATGTGAAGAGGAGATGAGAACGTGTGGGCAGACATGGAGCCAGGTGAAGACTCTAGCAGAGAACCGAACGCAACGGAGACGCAAGGCTGAAGCCCTATGTTCCTCTAGGAATTAAAGGATACAATAATAATAACATAGTGTATGCATGTTCTATTTGTACTGAGTGAAAAAGGGATGAGAAACCAAGCTGAATGAAACTGCTAAATACTGGCCTCACGAATACACATTGTTATTACTCTTGCTTTCATAAAGTGAACTAGACACTAGAGTCATATTTTTAAAAAATAATCTATAAAGCCATCTGTCAAGGAAATCTATATCATGCTTAGAATTCAAGCATCTGGAATATTCGCATATCATGAATTAAAAGTCATTCTAAAAGAAGAATATTTTATTTAATGAATTCTTTGGATTGCAGTTGTAAAGTAATGTTTTGTTGTTGTTGTTATAATTATAATAAAAGCCCGGTGTGTACTGGATACGTTCTAACATAGAATATGCTTACCGATTTAAAATAAGATGAGTTTGAAGTTGTAAAGTAACCAAGTAAATAGTATTTTTCTAACAGACATGGTGAGCTGAATGCAGTTAAAAAACAGTGCAAAATGAATGATAACGATGACGATTAGTCATAATGTAATTCAAAAAAAAAGTTACTGGAAGTAAAACTTATGTTAGCTGAAGGTTGCAGACCTCAGTGAGTAATTCATTGCAACAATCAATTTTATTGTACAACTTTGAGAGAATTTTGAAAACAGATTTGAGACTGTGTGAATTTCTGATATATGTTGTTGGAAATGGGATACAATTCAGATTTATGTGTATTTTTCTTTTTTTTTCACATGAACTCACATGTACATGTCAGTCTGTATGAATAGTTCGAGTCGATATGATCCAAATGTCTACTACCTGCAGTAACTTTTTAAAATGCAGTGATTATTAAGCAACTGAAAACCAATAAATATGGCTACTAAATCATCTCACGACACCAGTAAAAGCTGACTGAATGGTACTCAACTAATTTCATTATATCTATCATTTAGGCAATAAATATATTGTTTCTCTTTTTAACCATTGCCTACTGCATCACACATTCAGAAACACGCCACTTTGGCCTATGCATTTAAGCAGTAGTAGAGACTCAAGATATTAAACCCAACTCATAATCTAGCAAAAAAGCTTTTGTAAGATTTCTGAGTTGCTTAGGACAACCTTAGCTAAATTATATTTAGCTAATTAGTTGTGTTTTTCTTTATCTGAAAGATAATGTTGTGTACAAAGCTTTAACCACTAGCAGTTGGATTCGCATATGACGTGTCTGAAAATAAGTTTTTTAAGTGCTGTTGTATGGAATACGCAAAGCATTGTTTCGAAAACCTACTCCATTGATTTTGCCATGAATAAATTTCATTAGTATTTTCACTTAGTATCTTCATAAGTCCTACATGTTATGTGATTGTGCAAATCTTGTTTTCCAAGCACAATTTAATGATTAATTCGCTGTGAACCTTTTTTTCATATCTCTTATCAGCTAAATATTTTTCTAAGAATGATTCATCCAATCATTTGCATATTTTACGTCATTTTGATTTATTGTATGCAGTAAATTGTTTCAATAAAATAACCTGTGTGTGTTATCTGGCTTTTGTGGTGAAGATATTGAATACCACGGGTACAAAACTTTGTTAAGCTGTAAATTTCTACGAAAAAATAACTAAATGTCAATAACTTTAGTTTGGTTATGGTTAAAACGGATCCGCAAAATATATCTGTACCACCTGAGGAACTTTAGCTTCCTAAATTGCTTAAAACTGTACTATTACAGTTATTACGGAGGAAGACTGATTATTTGATAGCCACTTGCATTACCTATGTCACAGGAGAAAACAAGAGGTTTAGTAACGGATTTTTATTTTTGTTTATTATTTTTTACTTAGGAAGCACACCATATTTATGTATATTTAGCCACATTTAAGGTCAGCTAAGTCGGCAGATAATCACTGTTCTCATTGGTTGTTGATTTTGCGGAGGTTATACCATTGAGACGAAAAGTTGCCCAGTGAGACTATTTCACAGCCACAACGTAAACTAAATCCAGATTTGAGGAAATAAACACTTACACTACTGTAGCCATTGCCTTACAATGTTGTTTTCAGTTTTGGTTGTTCCCTATCAATCTGCATCAACATACTATTGATAAATCTTTTCAGTAGCACATACCGCACCTATAGTAAGAATCATACATTCTATGTATGTCCCTTAATTACTAGTCGATTTAAGTACATTTCATCTAGGAATTAACTGACATTCTTCGTGTTTATCTTCTTTAAGAGTTCCACATTACTCCAGTTGAAATGACGTATACATTTGCCTAGTTGCACTGATACAAGACGATTTATGTTTTACCTTTTTGAGTCCTAGTTTGTGTTCATGTGTGTGAATATAAAAAGGACTTCAGCTTTCAACAGTATGTTTTCTCGAGTTAATGTAATTTAAGAATTCTGCAGAAGTTTAACGTTGTTTAACTTGTTGAAACTTGTCCGGGGTTCGATCCCCGGCTGACGCACTCCTTTACCTCGCTAAGACAGTAATAAAAAGTAATAAAAAAAGCTAGTAAAGAGGAAAGGTTAGGCATGAGGATAGCAACCCTATCCAGTAAAATTAAACACTGCTACAGAAACTTCAAGCCTCTAGCTTGAAGCCCTATGTTCCACTGGGAACGTGAATGAATAAAAAAAAACTTGTTGATATTGATGGACTTGTCTCCTTTTTACCGTTTGTTCTGCATGATATGGATGAAGCTAATCTTTTGGGTTTCGGGTTTAAATAGCCTAGCTTAGATTTCAGAAACGTTTTCTTCTAACGGTCATACGATTTTTTCTATAGTTTTAGAGGGTGATTTTGTGATGTTGAGTTGGACTGACAATAAACATCTTTTTTAGAAACAGGTTAAGAAGGTATTCCTCTTATATTCACATCAGTGTATGAAGATTTGTAGTCGTCTTTAACTTATTCAAAGTGCATTGTTCACTCAGATTATCTACAGGAAATAGTAATGGCTGTGTATTAAAATAAAACCTGAGGTGTGAAACAGAATCATGGGGATAGAAACCAACAACAGCAACAACAAGAATATCCTGAAAATATTTACAGTAATTTATTCACTAAAATAATTTAAATATTCTCATAATGATAATTATAGAACACGATTTAAGTAAATGCGTATTTTCGGTAAGTTTTCATCAGGCTTTACATCTACATAACGAAATAACGAATTCGAAACAATATGGTTAATAAAATATAGGATCACAGTTCAGGGATGTGAATTAATGGACAACAATAGAGGTGATCATAATAATAATAACAAAGATAAATTCATCCAAGTGTTTATATAATCTAAGTAATGGTGGGTGTATAGGTAGATTGTGTAGGGGTAGAGGGAAATATAACTATTGTCACAGCGTTTACATAACATAATGATAGTAAATTGTGAAACCGAGATTAAACTGCACAACTACAGCACAGCATGATATTGATAATACAGTTGGTATTGCAAATAAAAATATAAAAATAAGATAATATTCACAGTTATCCGGTGTCAACGGGAGAGATAAGTATTCTAGATTGGAGGTGAGGGCCATGGAAGAGAGAGAGATTGAACAAACGTTTTCTGAATACAGATATTGGGTTGGAATTTCTTTACGACAGCTGCCTCAGCTGTTCTTGGCAAAGGAAGACGTGGACGATTCTCTAATTTTGCCATGAAATATAGGCTAAGGGAGTAGCCAGACTCGGTAGCTTATCCCTCATCTGAGTTAGAATTATACAAAGAGTAGCGAATTTTCAAGACAATTTTGCAGCAAAAATTCTTTTAGCTACTAATTTTCGAAGTTTCGGTATCAGCAGTTCAGTTGTTGCGTCTCCTTTGAACGATGAAGTCATGCATATATGCATTTCTTGTACGCTGTTTGCAGGCATCGGACAAGAGACCCGTTGTTATGCCTTCCACCCGTTGTAGGATGAATGTACAGTTCCAATTTAACAACGAATTTTACCGTCAAATGAAAGGAGTAGCAACGGGCCCCCCTCCAGGCACTCTCTTAGCCGATGTATTTATGGCAAAACTAGATAATCGTCCACTCAAAAATGGTAATCAACGAACTCTCGTTCTACTGTAGATACATGGACAATACTTTTATTTTGCATCATAATAAAATCGATGGTGAGGTCTTGTTAAAAGGTGCAATATGGCTCGCTCACAAACTGGGTTCACATATTAAATACACAGAGACAACATCTTATCATTTCTTGATGTCTTGCTGATAAGAAGGCAAGATGGCAACATTTAACGGAGGATTTTCTGAAAGAAGTCTCGGGCTGGCCGATACACTAATTTCAGATTGTTTGTTCCTCTTGCATACAAAAGAAATCTCATCAGTATCGTGATGTTTCTAACTAGAAAAATCTGTACAAACTACACTCTGGACGATGAAATCATGAAAGTAGAAAACTTACTATATGATGACGGATATTAAAAACATTTGCTAGTCTCCATAAGGAGAACAGGTAGAAAAATTTGTCTGCAAATGGTGCTGAATATATACATATATATGGAGAGAGAGAGAGAGGGAGAGATAGATAGGGTATGGAGCACAAGAGTGACAAAAATTCAGCTTTTACAATTCTATACAAGGTGCCACCTCAACTCCCTAGTTTGGTACGTCTTCCTTTGCCAAGAACAGCTGAGGCAGCTGTCGTAAAGAAATTCCAACCCAATATCTGTATTCAGAAAACGTTTGTTCAATCTCTCTCTCTTCCATGGCCCTCACCTCCAATCTAGAATACTTATCTCTCCCGTTGACACCGGATAACTGTGAATATTATCTTATTTTTATATTTTTATTTGCAATACCAACTGTATTATCAATATCATGCTGTGCTGTAGTTGTGCAGTTTAATCTCGGTTTCACAATTTACTATCATTATGTTATGTAAACGCTGTGACAATAGTTATATTCCCCTCTACCCCTACACAATCTACCTATACACCCACCATTACATAAATCATACAATGACTCCCAAAAAACCCATAATAATATTCATTGCATTTTATGGTCATACACAGTATTATTTCCATCTATTCTCAAGCCATTCATCTGAATGTATACGCATTTCAGCTAGTACTCTTCGTTTATCGATCGCCTTCCGCTTGACAACTTGAAGCACGATGTCATTCGATGGTCTCCTCAATTTTTATCCGATCTATCAACATTTTCTCTGGAATATTTGTTGGGCAATAGGTTCTTGGTTAATCCGTTCTCAGAGTTTCCTGTTGCTGATTCTTCCTGGCCATTTGATCTTCGATATGGATTTGGTGAAGGCAGCTGTTGATAAAATTCTGCAGCTGGCTGTTGGAGATGTTTTGCGTAATGCGCCAAGTCTCCTACCCACATAGAAGCACTTACTGACTTGATTGACATTAGTGTTGAAAAACTGTGACTTGCTCCTTGTACTGAGTGTAGCAGATTTCCAAACTGATTTCTAATTCTGGTTTTGACGTATTCATCCGTTCCGCATGTAGTTGAAACGATGCTGCCCATTGTTTTATTTATTTCTTCTTCTTGGTAATCAGGTTCCTTTGAACATTTTTCATTGGTTTTATCATATGGGTTGATCTCTTCTTGGATAAGCGACCTGATTATCTGATATAATGTCTTGATATCTCTTTCAGCTGTGGCCTGCCTGCTCTATTGAAGTCGCCAATGTGTCGTTGCATTGTCTTTTGTCTTTCTATGCACTCTTCTTCACCTCTTCACTCAGTGCAGTGTACTCTGAACTCAGATTCTCCTTCTGCTGTCCATCTTCACACTGAGTCATCTCATCCTTCAAACGCACTTGCCTGACAAGTTATTAATTCGTTTTCAGGTAACTTCCTGTTTGATATGTTTTGATAGTGATGTCACATTGCTTCGAGGTGAAAGGATGCTAACTATGTACATTAGGAGTTGTTTCTATCATCTACCACTCAGATTTATTCCAGCTACTAAAGAAAGAATTCAGCTGACACTTAATAGCTCGGCATCATACAGAAGGAAGAAAACAGTGATATCTGAATGGTATGATAATTTTGCAAAACTTGAGGTTCCTGGCAGTTCTAACTATGTCAAAATATGATCAATGATGAATTACATTCCAGACCTCCTAAAGGCCAATAATGCATGTTCCCCAAACACGATAATCAGTGATATTTGTCACCATTATGATTTATGTGATATTCTTGCACCCATACTATGTAAACCTGCATATTTTGATAGCATTCAACTGCACGAGCACATCAGTCTGTTGTTGTTTCTCTTGTTGTTAGTTAGTGTTCGTGCAAAATAAGTTTTCTTGCTCTGGAACAGGTCAATAAAATATTACTGCAGTTATGTATTTGCTGTAGGTGATTCAGGCAGTTTTCATGGGCCAAAAGCTGAAACCTTCTCTTCGAGTCCATTGTAGATGAGATTGACAAGCAGTCTGCAGAGGGCTTTCACCTGAACAAATACACCAAGCATGCAGTTTGCATTACAGAGAGTGATCTGCCGTAAAAGTCATAAATCAGACATTACCTACACTTCAGACCACAAGAACAGAATGGGGTACTGTAGGTTCTGTTCATCAGCACAATACACTAGTCGATGTACTGTCTATCCAAATGAAAAATATTTCTGTGATACACGTGATACCGTTGGCCATCGGAATATATCTGTATTTGATTGTTTGCATATCGATATGGTGTAACGATTTCATGTGGACTGCATGCATCTCGTTTGCCTGAGTGGCTTGTACATATGTGGCTTATGCTGGCAATCGGTAGACAGTTGGGTCCGAAAATTCATATGATAGCTTATACCAACACTGGAGATTGTAACTTGCATTTACAAAGTTTCAACGGAAATGTAGGAAGCTGGAATTTGTCCATTCATTGAAGTCAAGTGAATTCAGGCCTTTCCATCGCTATATAGCTAGCTATAAAATAGAGTTGGAAGGTTATTAGCTGCTTCTATACCAACGTGTAATTTTGCTATATGATCTTATGTGAACTCACTTCCAGCTTGCATTTGACTTTTCTTAGTTTATTTGTTCAGTAGTTCACAAGATGGATAAAGAGGGGAGGTTGGCCATGGTGATATCAACTCTACCCCAGAGGATTAATCCAGTTGCCACAGAAACTTCAAAATACCGAAAAATGTTCTAAAAACGTTGTTCTTCCCATGTTTAGTGGGCCGCGTCTCCATTTTCTTAAGATTGAGATGAAGTCTATCCGGTTTTTGGTGCATCCATCAGGTGAAATCCATGTTGCCTTGTGTATATCCCTATGCTTGTACACACTGCTTCCAATCATCAAATCATTGAAGGTGCAAAACTCTGCTAACAGTACTCCGCTTTCATTCACTTCGCCGAGAGCCTCTCGACACATGATGAGTTCTCTTCCTGCACTGTCTGCCCCCAGTTTGGCCGGCTCCATTTGGGATGTTGTCCACTACTGTTTGCAGTGTTCTACATAAATCTTCCTTCGTCTCTAGTTCCGAGTTGTCAGTAAGTTCGTAGCGTTGAATAACTGTGACCTTCCTTCCTTTTGAGTTGAATCTTGCTGTCATAATTCTAAAGGAGATTGATTCCCACTGCATCAAGGTTTTGGTTGCTATCGGTAACACTCCCTCAGTGTACTGGTGGTTGTCATCTGGGTGATCGGAGCAAATTGCTGACTCTCAAGCTGACAATTTGGATTGTCCACATCCATTCTACTTGCTCTTGCAGGTTCCAAGCACTTCTATACCATATCTTCACATTTCTCTGGCTACCTGGGCAGCCTTCCCAGCTTCGTACATTGTACGAATATTCCACGCCCAAATTCTTATTTTTGCTTTCATCGTATGAGGACACATCAGCTGACGAGCTTTGGGAAGGTTATCACCAGCCCACGTCATTTCGCCTCTCCGATTTCAGCTAAAAATACGTTTATTTTTTATTTTGTTGTGTTTCGAAGCTTCTGTAGCAACTGGACTGATTTTTCTGGGTAGGGTTGTTAGCGCCACACCCGACCGGGTCTAAGACCAACTAGCAAGCTAGCGGACTAGGTGTAATGAATCAAGCTTGCTGTAAATTTATACTGAACTTTGACTTTTGCTACTTTAACATTGATTTGGCTTAAAATAATGGATGCAAGGTTCGAGTTTCAGCAGGAACACTACCAGTGAAAATGAAGGTACACTCAGCTGATGAATCCCAAAAATAATAAAATACTCATCCTGAACTCGAGTACTGGTCACTATCAACCAAAATAATTTCGCGTTAATCCCTGCAGACATCGTTGAGGCATATGTTTTAGGAGCCGACATTTCAAGAGACCGAACATTTCGGTCCAAAACAATGAGTCAACATCAAAATGTAAAATAACCTTAAAATAAAAAGATGGAATAGCATTGTTTAAAACTGATTCACCAGCGGAAGGGGTAAGAAAAGATCCGAAGCAACAGTTCTTTGTTTACTCTGTGTTACAAAAATGTTTACAAAAATAATAAGTATACTGTAACTGTTGGTTTAAATTAAAACTGTATTTTGCTGTATAGAAACCAGATATTAATAATGGGTCTACTCTATCAAGAATAATCTGTTTATCATATTGAATTATTAGTAGAAATGAACAGATCTATTCATGAAATAAATAAAATAATCATACTAAGAGAGAAATTGTTCAATGGACAGTAACAGTTAGACTCACCACATCGGTGAATTAGAACGAGAGTAATCAGTACAGCAAAACTGTACCACTTCATCTAATCTAAGTACCCTGTTCTGAGTTTTACAGCTTCCAAAATATAAGGTGAAATGTAAGTGATTTATACCCACAAAGCTTTTGTTAAAGGAGATTAAAAAAATTTTGATCAAGAGAGAAAACGAAGTAAATGCGGAATTCTAGAAACTATTCATGTGTTTCGCAGATTTCATCAATGACTTAATGTATTTACTGTGACGGAGAGACAGGGCTGGAAAGTGTAGAAGAACAGTAGTTATTTAGAACAACAAGAGATAACTGCGGATTCCATAGGCGTAATGAGAACCTAAAAGGCTCCCATTACCTGAGCAACTAATACGAGGTGTACAAGATAATGTGGTAGTTAACAAATTAGAAATAAGTAGGTTAAAAAATACCACAATAAGTCAACTTCAGTCATTTTCATCGATCAAATTTGTTAAAGCAAAGAGGAGTGAATGAGTTCTTAATGTAAAACAACTGGTCCGTATTATTAACTTGGATAGTGTAATTAGAAGACGGAGATTATCTGAAAAATGTGATGTAATTGCTCAATTCATTTAGAACTATCGCATCACACATTCACTTGTCAACTCAATTTATAGCAAAAATAAGAGTCAATTAAAATATACAAAGTGACAAAAACGAATTTTACAATAACGCGAATAATTAACACCACATGTGACTATATAATCAGATAAGGATTACACAGGTAGCTGACGAGTAATAATTAACTGCTTCCGTACACACAAGGGACTTTAGTTCACGAATAGCCAACTCTCCAGCCTATTTCAGTAAGCGCCACTGACCGTTTCTAAAAATAACCGTGAAGTCCGTTTCAAAATCGATCTTGTGGTTCATTTTGATGAGATATCTAGCTATAGACGAAGCTGATAGTCTACCACCTGAGTCTATCGATTTTCCAAAGTTCATCTGTTTTTATTTAACCACTTCGGAACACGCTCTCCCACGCTCACATGAAAAGCTCAACTCATCCCCCCTGTGTATGTGTGTCCACACACACATAAATTGGTATGCAGTGTGGGATGTGACATAATCACTTGTGCATTTGTGAGGCTTGCAGTGGAGCATACTTCCGGCTTTTTCGATAATTATAAGCCACACTGCATAATTGGTTCTACAGATGACTGAGTTTAGTCTCTGTCTTAAAATCCTATTATTTCCTTCCCCAATGAATGGTATTTAAATGAAAACACCGTTCTTGAGGACAGAACAGATTGTAGGTTTTAGAACTAATTGGCTTCTACATCTGTTTAAAAGTGTTGAATGACATCCGTTTTCAACAGCAGTATCCATCAGTATTTTGTTTTCTTCCTCTATAGCAACAGCTATACAAATACGCTGAATCCTCTTGGATAAGCACTTCACCAAGCTTGGGTTATAGTGTAGTGGAGAGAGGCTGTGAAAACGTAAACACTGTCCTATCCAAGTAGGCTTTCTATAAAATGATTCCTTTATTGAACCGTCATCTCTCCGACTCAGAAGTATGTCTAAAAATGCAATTTGGTTGCAACTTTCTTCGTAGCGTATAAAACTTATAACATTCTGCAAGAGGTTGAGTCTGTCCAGTAGACAACTCACTACTTCATGATCGCCGTATATCAAAATAATGTCATCTACATGTCTTCTATAGAAAGGCACTTTTTCAATTAAGTCAAAGGATTGGTTTTCAATATAATATCCGCTGACAAAGGTCCTAACAGACTCACTATAGCAACGCCATCCATTTGTCAACTAAGATTTCTCACTGAAAATCCCTGGTGTTTATTTCATTCCAATGAATTCTGAGTCATATTTTCATAAAAATAAATTAAGGAGTTTCGGCATGCATTAAATTGGTGTAGCACAGTCTTTGATTGGGAGGCATTCCAGGAAGGAACAGTACTAATATTCAGTGACTAATATTTTATTATTTACCCGGCTAGCTGCTTATTTGTATTCTCTTCCACTTCTTTTCGATGTTGTTGTGTCTGCGTAGCTGAACTGTCCAGTCGCTTCCCACTTGCCTGAATTGTTATTAAAAATGTTTAAAATCATATCTTATGTTTAAAGTTGACTATACCTAAAACTAACTAAATATATTGCTGTTAATTTCTACAGACTCCTGATTAAAAATCCTCATTTCATGAAAATGTACAAACCAATTCAGTCAGTGACGTTACCACAAGCATTGAATTCAGACTACCTTACCACTATGGCTATACGTTATGTGGACAGTATAGTGGATATTGTGGAGAATTTCAACGATGAAGAAAATTTACAACAAAAGATTAAATATCTAGCTGGTAAACATACAAACTGTGGATTAACAGTAGCGCATTTTGTAGTAAGTCTACAAATTTTATGCATCTGTGTGCATATGTGGCAAACATCGGGTATATCACAACAATCTGTTGACGTTAAACTCCCTAATTTCATCCCTACCTAGTGATAGACACTGAACATTTATTTTATTAGTGTTATTATTATTTAGTTTACTTCGAAAATTCTCTTTTATGCTGGAGTATAAGAGAGTTCCTCAAAATACTTTGAAACACTACAGCATATGTTTCAAAACGTTACTTCCTCCTGACAGTTAGCAACCGTTCAGTGTTGTTCAAAGGCAGAAAAAGCCGTCTGTTCATTTTATCCACAAGATACACCCGTCTAATAATCTTTATCAGACGAAAAGATAAATTAGCTACTAATCTCCAAAATATCGTGCCATTTAGCCCAATGGTCACAGTGGAGATTAGATTATTTTACCCCAGTCAACATTAGGGATATCCAAGGTTAACTGGTCACCATTCGGTGAGTAGTTTGTATTGACATCTTGAATTCATTCACAAGAGAGCGGGAAATGATCTCGTTTACTATCGATATGATCAAAAACATGCCATACATATAAATGAAATATCCTCAATTAAATTGTAATTCTCATCAGAATGCTTTCAGAGAAGAATTTACAAATTCACCTGCTATATGAAATCCTAACTGCTGCTAATAAATTAGTTTGAGACATGTTTCCTTATGTAAATGGACTAATAACAAGACTTCTGGTTACACTGATATTAATGGAATTTTGACCGGCATCTTTAATGCCAAACAGTATCATCATTTCAATCACTACATTCGTTTCCAACATCAATCAAACGAAGCTAAAAGTAAATCTGTACTGCTCTCAGTAACAAGTTTTACACTTATTTTAACCCATTGATAAAACTGATACCATCGAAGAGATTCATATTCAGGTACTAAAATTGCTAGCCCTAACCACCATGTTGTTCAGGTGACAACTAACAAATAGTTTTAATTTTGAAAAGAAATTTCTTCGCTGGATATAGACTTGCAGAAAGTAGCTGAACACTGTGGCATGCACAATCTTATCTGGGAATCATACATAGCGTCACAATATGATGATAAGCAAGTTAAAACTAGTCAGTTCATTGTCAAACACCTCAGTCAGAAATGTGCTGTTTATTCGTCAGCGGCTTTGAAGTGAAACTTTCAGTCATAACTACAAGTTAGAATTTTATTAGGGTACTCAGATAGTTTTTGTGATGACTTTACCAGCATGATATCGATCTTGCAACTCAATAATTCTAGGCTGTCATGCCAGGTAAGAGCGTAGTGCATCCAAGGCCAAATATTATTTTTAGATCAGTCACATGCACCTTCGAAAAGTCATCAGCTGAGAGGGCTTAAAAACAATATCACTATTCAATGGAAATCCTTGTCAAACTAATCTATTTGTCTGTAAAATGTACAGATATTTTGTTCAGCTTTCCGTTAACTGTCTCATCATTTTAATAATATTTGCCATAACTCAAACCGTGTACATTATCGCGACCGTAGAAAATTAGACGCATTATCGAATACCTAAAACAATCTGCACCGTAGCAAGATGATATACTCCTCTGACTAATATGAATAGTTGGAAACAGACAAGATAATCGCTTAGATCACTTCAAACTAGACACTAAGTACCACTAGTTGGTATAAGCGGTCTCCATCTGTTCGGACCAAACAAATATGTACATCAACTAGGTATTCTACCAGGATAACTGATGCCATTTATGTTGTCAAGCTGGTCAAATATTGCGATCAGAATTATTTGGGCTCCCAAAGTAGACCGTGATGAATCTTAACTTCAAGCTGTGCAGTTCACGGGTCGCGTCTTTATTATACTCACTAACATCTTCTATTGGGACTTTTATTCAGAACAATATGTAAAAGTAGTACATAATGTTGAAGTATAATAGAGAAGATATGTAGCTCAGGTGGATGATTTGCAATTAGTTGCATTCTCTGAGCTGGTTGATCTAATTGCGGAGCTTTAGTCGTCCTTCTGCAAAACATCTTCAGCTCAAGTTTTAACACAAACTGAAGTGATCTAAATTCCCCATGAATGATAGAATTGCGTCTCCTGGTAACCATCTTCGTGACTGGTAGTCGATTTACATCTGTATTGATCATTTTTTATTGACTCGGATTTTAAACTTTCTCGTCACCTGATTTACTTTTTATTAGCTGATTAAAAATGCCCATTAAAATTTTCAAAAGAATAGACACGGAACAAAGAGTACTCTTTTCGATAACTTCATCATAAAGCTCTACAGTTATATATACATTATAGTGAATGAATGAATTAGTCTTATGAACAACATTAATGTTGTTTAAATAACATCGAATCAATAATAATATTAAAAGATTACAGTTCAATAACATCAACATATAATAAGCTGAATGTCAGAAAAATTGGGAAAGATAATACTACAAATTCATGAATTTATAGTCTCTACTGAAGGCCAGCCAGGGCAGTAGTAGGGGCTAGATTTGCTTCTTTTGCACACAGGGCACTGGTTGTTTGAGGCGAATTGCAATAGCCTCTGCTGTTTGGAGCATGCGATGCTTCGATGTTTTTGGCAATTTATTAGGCACTCGGTAGATGATAGAGAAGGATTCTTCAACACTGGCTTTGTGGCCGGTTTGCACCAGATGGTCCAATATCGAACTGTTAATGTTTTTCACTACACCTTTACTTAGCCATAGTGGGAGATGTTCTGCAGCACGAAAAATCAAGTTCCTAGAGCTCCACAAGCGCAGTTGAATTGGTAGATACAATTTAGAGTGGCTAGTCTAGGTACTTCATCTTTCAGTCGAGGAACCCACATCGGTTATGTAGAGAATAAGACGTGTAGTTCGCCAGCATTTAAAGTTCTTTGAACTGATTTTCTTAATTTCCTTTTCTTAATTTCACTTGGTATATCGCCCTTGAATTGCAGTTGTATATAAAGAGGCTTCTTGTTTATAGATGGTGAGTAGTCCTTTTCCGCTTTCTTTGTCATGTGTTTCTTGATAAATTTGTTGGGATAGCTGTTTTCGATCAAAGTATCATATACAGTGCTTAATTCATCTTCATTTACTTCTTCTGAGCATATAGCTCTAACTCTGTGGATGAGGGTCGTTACTAAATTTCTTTTTTACTTGAGAGGAACGAAGCTGTAAAAATGTGTATATTGTCCTGTCCAAGTACTTTTTCTATACAGATTTCTTTTTATGCAACCATCTGGTTTTCTTGTAATGAGGATATCCAGGAAGGCAATTCTGTTTTAGGATTCCTCTTCGCACCTGAATTTCATAGCCGAATGAACCAGATGGTAGCATAAAAAGAAATCTGTATAGAAAAAGTACTTGGACAGGACAATATACACATTTTTTTCTGACATTCAGCTTATTTTATGTTGATGCTATTGAACTGTAATCTTTTAATATTATTATTGATTCGAAGTTATTTAAACAACAATAATGTTGTTCATGACACTAATTCATTCATTCACTATAATGTGGATATAACTGTAGAGCCTGATGATGAAGTTATCGAAAGAGTATTCTTTGTTCAGTATCTATCCATTCTTTGTTAATTTTTCACTCACCTGTTTCATCTCTTCTTTTCTTTTCACTTTATTGAATTGGTGACTACCTGCTGGACCGCTGAATAATTTGCACAATGCAGTCAATTTTGCCTATATTCACAGACAGTATTGTATCTTATTTGAAGATTGATGATAATAAAGAAAGTATGCAATTTATATTATCGACTGTATTTCCAATGATTGGGAAACGCCTATAATTTTCATCAAGCAATGCAAATAATTTACTGATGATATCGAATAATAAATAAAATAATTCAATCAGTCCACTTTGTTTTGCATTGTATTTTAAGAGTTTATCCATTCATCCCTTGGAAAATTATTCATGCATTGCATTTATTTTGTCGGTAGTCTCTGTATCCCGGTCAAATTCGATAATTAAATTTTTTTGTTTTTAATATGATGTCTGTTTGAAACTGTTCATTCAAATTAATATATGTGAGTTCGTCTGAGATGGATGGGTAGTTGGAAAATCCAGTACTTAAAAATATTTTAACTGAATGTAACTAAAATATCATTTATGCTTCTTTTTTAAATTCAAGGAAAATCAGTCTAACAGACAGGTTTTCCATTCGTAACTAGACCACCCATTAGAATGTGAATAACAGGGCGTAACTATTAAATTTCTTCTTAAAATTTCGTCAAGTTATCGAGAAACTGTTTAGTAAATGATGTTTTGCATTAATTTTAAAAAAATCCCATAATGTTTAAAATGTGAACCTACTGTGCATTTCTGGAAGGAATCTACTGCCAGCCCTTCACCTATAGATATTTTGATTATCACAGTTTTATTATTGCAAAGTATTCAACTACTGTGAAGTGATTTTCAACATTTCAGAAGTATGTTTGCCTATAGTATTTCACTTTACTGATCGATTCTAAAACTACACAGGATGCATACATCTGAAAATGAGATTTACATTTCTATAAATTGCAAATATTGTGTTAATTTGAAATGTAACTTACTGCAAGTCAACATTAGTAGAACAAATCTAAGAGATTCGCATTTGTTAAAATGTCCATCCTGACAGTTTTCATGAGCACGCATTCTGAACCTACTGATAGAAAGTAATGCTTTAATAATATTGTAAGCTTACTGGAGACGGCAAAACACCTAATACCACAACAGAAGTCATTTCTAGGGTACACTTAGTAAGAGTTTTAATACAAACAATCTATGAAACTGATAAGTACGATGCTAAATAAATGACGTCAGACAAGCAACTAATAGTTACAGGTTACTGATAACAAGATGCCGTGAATTAGGCGTATGCATCTGAAAATCCTTAGTAATCAAACTAATCTAGAGCTTCTAGAAGATTTCTACGACTTCATAGTTTCTGACCTGAACAGTTTAGACTCATTGTTATAGATGTTATCACTGAGCTTACTAGACAGATCCTAACTGTTCTACACGACTAGAATAGACACAGAGTATGCCTGAGTTCTTGTCGTGTTGAACTAATCACTTAAGATTCGAGAGTAACTACTACAGATCAGTGTTACTTGCACAGTGTACACCAATCTTAAGTTGCCTGCGTCTCATAAAATTAAAGTGTTTTCTGAGTGTCCAATAGTGGTAAATGCTAACAATAAATGATACTGAAAGGAAGCCTAATGAAAATCATAGGAGCATAGTTTGAGTGGAAATGTCGTCAGCAGAAGGCTTGCTGAGTAGTCAGAAAACTCAACAGCTTTCACGGTCCTCAACTTAATCGCAATAACATTTAAATTATATATTATGTTATTTGTGTAGAATACTGCTGATTGGTAGTAAATAGACTGTATTAGAACCCAAAAATACAGAAATAACTCATAACTCTGAAAAATATGAAATACGAGGAGTTATCAGTCAATTATAATCATTTTTAAAGACGTCTTACTTTATAAAACACAAAACTAAATGAATTAGAATGTGTTTACCCCACGATAAATGAATGAAATTTTATATTCCAGAAGTAAAAACCCACAACTATAAAGAAATATATTGACTTTGTTTCATCAACTTCATCTTTCAATCAGATACTTAGTGTTTATCTTGTTTCAGGAATTTATTTAAGTGTCATTTAGCTTCACGTGGTGATTTCATCTTAACTGACGGTGTCATACTTTTATAATAGTAGTTTCTTAAGACAGTAAGCGAAAGAAGAACTGTTGACATTTTCAAGAGAACCGCTCAAACTCTGCGTGTTAAGAAGGGATATGACAATACTGACCGAATTTCCCAGACATAAAACAACATCCTATGACTTGAAGCGATTTGTTTATTCGTAACAAGAGAACTTATTAGAAAAATAATTGGAAATCAACTAAACAGAGATTATAGGGACCAAAACGAGTAAGTAATAACGAGGGAAAAACAACTGAACAGGGTAGAACAAACGGTGATAAGCATAGAAGAAAGTTACTTGAAGGTAGGCTAAATATGTTTAACGTCCTCAGGACTGTTTTTGAGCCATTTTACCAGCAGACTACAAATTCCCTGTGGAAATTACTCTTGTGTTAACTATTGCCGGTAGTAAAAGACTTAAGTGTCTGGTGAATGCTATAATGCAAATGATCTTGTGTCTTGCGCTCCCAACTTCCATTCAACTAGTATAATTAATGAACTCCAGGCATTCATAATAAATTTTAACTACTTCAAATGAGAGGTGAGTGAAATAGGGACCAACTTTCTAAAACACTGACTCGTGGGCCTTATCAACTTTATCAAAGAGAAATTTAGGAAACTGAAAACAAAGAAGTGATTTGTACAACTTTATAGCTACATGAAACTATGCGTACAACTGTAGATCATTTCTATGTACATGCCTCAGAAACTGAGGGATCATTATTCTTTAGGTTCATTATTCTGAACCTGTTGATATGAGCTGCTAAGGTGTCAATGGATTCATATTCTAATACCTTTCTGGATAATTTTGGCTTTCTATAAAAACTAATATGAAACACAACAATTTCGCTCAAACCTTTTCTATCACTTTGAACTTATTAGTCTTAATTTCTTTACCATTCATAAAGCTTCTGTTTTAGCTTCTTTCTATTTGAAAAATTATTCTCGTTGAGGCTAATGACCAAAAGAAGTTTCTCAATCATACTATTATAGACTAATTCTTACTTCACATGACCTATATTTAACTATGTTCATTAAAGCGATAGTAAGTTTCATTATCAAGTTCATTAATTTCAGATTTATTTGGGTTTTCTATTTTATTACTTTTGAAGGTTTATTTTATCACTATTTTTTCTCTAACTGCTTCTTATGAACAGAAATCACTGGAATTCTCAGCTGATTCGCTAAACAAAATTACTCTTAGTTTATATTCAACGTCTAGTAAGCACAATTGTAAATGATATCAAAGAAGAAAATATAGTTATAGTAAAACAAAAGAATTTACTCACTGAAACATTTTATTTAATCAAAATTATTCTTGTTAATATTGATTAAACTCTTGTTTTACCAAAAAATCTTAGCTTCATTTAAACAGGCATAATAAATTCTAAATTTACGTGAACACCATATTAGGAAGAAGAGTAATAATTAGCTGGAATTTCAGTTATACCTTGCACATTTGCATTTATGCAACCTGAAACAACAGAAAAGATGACCTATACATACTTTCCTTGTTGGTATCATTTTATTTTATTTCAAAATAGTGAGTGAATCAAAGACAACCAATCACAAAATTATTTCCCTTAATAGATAAACACTGGAACCAGTTGTGTAGTTTTGTAGCCTTATTCAGTTACTCTGAATTTTAATAAAACAACGGTTAAAGGTCAAAGGTAGAAGCCAACTTATCAAATAGATTTCACCTAACAAAATGGGTAAATTTAGTCAGTTTTGAAACAGTGACAGAGACATGTACAAAAATAATTTTTAGGAAAAACACGTTTAGAAGTACTCAGTATAATTGACATTAAGGGATAGCATGATGTTAACCAATGAACTGAATGCTAATAAGAATATGTTGCACTATTATTTGCTTTGAATTCAATTTTGATTTTCCTGTTTATTGATTCGACCGAAATATTAGGCCACTGTTGACATGTTGCCTCCAAATCTGAAAGTTGCGACGATATTTGACGACTAACTTGAAGTAATTTGGTGGATGGTAACTAGCAGTGTAATCTAGGAGGCGAATTACGTCATGTTCAGTACTTACCAGCAAGATGTACCTGCATTCCTACCGATCAGTGAGTGGTAGTGTTCGCACCGAGACTCGAGCCCAATGCTCAACATTTCAAGCGCCAAAGCGTTATCCACTAGACTACTTGGGCTACGAGGACCACCTCTTGTGCTCTAGGCATCAGTCATTATTTGTTTTTAATTCAATTCTGATTTTCCCATTGACTGATAGGTTCAATTCTCAGCGGAAACATACTGGGAATACAAGTACATCTGGCTTGCGAGTCCTAAATGGGACGAAATGAGCATCCTGGATTACAATGCTAGTTACCATCCACCAAATTACTTCAGTATGCTGTCTCAATTTGGAAATCAACTCGAGATCGGTATTTGCAAAAAAAAGGGAACTACTTATTGGACATCATAAACAGGGTATAGGAAAGACCATTTTAGTAAACATATTTGATTGGTAATATCAAGTTATCCTGAATATTGGACGGTAATTTTAACCATCATAGTTTCACTTAATACCCAGTGAACCTGGACAGGTGTCTCTGAAACAGACAAAACGTTCTGATTAACTTAAACGGCATTTAATTATTCACATTTTCTTGTGGCATGTTTTTATAATACCTAACTTTTGCTTCACACTTTATTATATATAATGTTGGCTAAGTGATAGCAAATGCAAATCCTATCAGCAATAAGGAACACAGGCACTGTCCTACCAACTGCTTCCATTCATCGAAAACCGTTTAGAAACAGCATCCCTCTCTGTTAGATGGTTAGCGAACCGGCCAGTTTTAACGAAAGTTACAGCGAGCAGAGAAACAACTCATCATTTTTAGGATCTGTTATAAATAACATAATCTTATCACTATCGTATATTACATCACCATCAGACAAACACTTTGCGAATAATTTAGAGCAGTAGTCCTTCCTTACATGATTTGTTATTAATAAACTTCACAGGATTCAGGCCAATTGGATGACAGCACATGGACTATGCAGATTAGGGTCCCATTGGTTACGTAAATTAAAAAAAACTGTTATCTTCACATTTTGTGCCGGAAGTCAGCGATACTAAATACTTTCCCAATCTCAAATCCTTTCCCTACATAGAAAACCCTTTCAAAGTATCAGAAAATATCCTACTAAACAGTGTGAACATCGGATAATACTACCATGGCAGTAGATTGGTGACTACATTATGAATTAAATAACGGTGATAATATATATATATATATGTTTTATTATTGTTCCCTTGGGTTCCGAGTGGAAAATAAGGCTTCAACAGCACATTCCCATCTGCATTGCACTTCAGCTGACCACGAAATGATTTGGGAACTGGGTCAACACTACAGAGTGCAGTGCCTCAAACCTTTATTTACCTCATCCAACGGCTATATAACAGTGCCACATGTGAAGCAACTCACATCTTAAAACTCAGAGATGTCGATAAAGTGAAGACGAGAATAAGAAAAGGTTGCCTACTGTCTCCGATGATATTCCTGACTGTAGTAGACTGGATTATGCAGTAGTCCATGGGGAGCTAGAAGTCAGGAATGCGTTGGGCAGACAAGAAGATTCTAGGAGATTTCGACTTCGCAGATGATTTATGTTGGATGTTAAACAAACTTGGAGATCCACAGGGGAAAATCAACAATTAGGCAGAAGAGGGCGGTAGCAAAGAGAGGAATTCAGGTGAAAATAGAGGAGAGAGACGCGATGAAGGTACAAGGTCACCACAATCAGCCCTATGTTCCACTCGGAACCCAGGGGAACAATAATAAACCATGTCGATATATATGTATTTATATATATGTGATGATTTATAGTAGTAATAATTACGCCATCATATCGTTAAATTGAAAACTGTTGGCTGCACAATATATGGATTCTGAAATGAAAAATACAGAGAGTGAATGAACTACGAATCGTTAAAATTTACTGAATAAGAACAGTTGAATATAAGTTAAACAAATTAATACTACAGGAGAAAAACTAAGTTTATTATTGAGATATAGGGGAAGCAAATGGTTACTTTTACACAGGTATGTGTGTTAAGTTATAAAGACAGCAAAAACGAAGGATTTCTTTCTCTGAGCACACAGGTTACTTTTGTTTAAGTGGCTTCCGATGGCTTCTGCTGTATGTAAAAGATAAACTTGTTGAGCAGAACTAAGATTATTAGAATTGCTATAAATAGCTTCAGATGGCTTGAAAATGTCAATTCAGTGTTGAGTGATGACAAAATATATCAGAGTGGGGCTACAAATCGACTTTTTTCGTCTTGATTAACCGTGCATTGAACAATGAGCACGTGGCATAATCGGTTTCTCAGGAGCAGTTAAAGGGATAGAAATGCTAAAAGGAAACAGAATTACGTAGTCTATTCTTCTTTGTACAGCTGAAAATCTGCTGAGTTACCAACCAACACTATAATTCCATTGCATTAAATGCTCTTTTCATAGCATTTTGTAGGTAAGTGTTATAGACTAACTAGTAATGTCCCCACAAAAATGCGGCTTCCTTGTGGCTGTTAACAGCCTAAGTTTATTGCATGGTAAGGTTACATTTTTGTCAAAGAACTTTTATGGATATTCATTTTCAATGAGTAGTTCATCACAGATAACTTTAAATCTCTAACTGACAGAGTTATTTGAGCAAATAACTCTAGCCCTATGAACCGAATACTCAATTGGATTACATTTGTATTTCAGAGTTACAAAACTCATTGAAGTTGGTTTTCACAACAAGCTCTTCTCAGTCGTTTCTTGTCATTTACAGGTTTTTGAATGATGAAATACTGTCATTGCCTTTTTTCAGGGGTATACATGACTACTGAGTGTGCTCTGCTATTCTGAGTTCCCTAGTTCAATACAAGCCTTTTGATATGTTGTTATGGAATCCTTCCTGTAAAATGAGGTCATTCAGTTCATCAGGTGTGGTTTCTTTTGCTTTGATGAAGGTGAAAGATGGAATGAAGAATGTGCAAACGAGCAAGAAATAAGGATAAAATGGTTCGATATTGACATCTTAACCAGAATAATTTGTTTCTATCAACATTAAATAAGTTTAATTTTTTTCACAAATGCTGCGTTAATGTGCAAGTGACCTCGAAATGCTTAGTCTGCAATTTGTGGAAGCTGGATAAATAAGAATGGAATCATCATAAATTTGCAACGTGAAGTGTTATTATATTAAATAGGATATCTCGTTAGTTTTATAACATGTTTGGAAAAGTTTATAGTTGCGTTTATTCTAGGGAGATTTTAGGTCCAGGTTAACCTAATTAGGGAGATATTAGGGTTGGTCCGAGATAGATTAAGGTTAGTGGATCAGTAGGGCTAGAAAACCAAACTGACGTTTGACCGCCGTGGCTCCTTCCAAAGTCGTTGGTGCGTTTGCTCCTCTTCGGTGCCTAAAGTCTAACTTTGCTTTATATTGATAATATTGAAATTGAATAATAAGCCGGATAATGTGATAAATTTGTTATGACCGTAACTACGACCTAGTAGACTATCAGCGTATATTATCTTAATGCGCACGTCAACAACAACAACAATAACACCATCGGGTCGCAAAGATAAAAGAGAAGACTGGACGTTGATAAGCGAGTTTAAACTGTCTCAAAACAACAGTCGAAAAAGGTTGACAGCGCTTGCGTATATCTATATTTAAAATGACCTTGAGAAGCACTAATGTTATTGATAAGTTAAGACAGTGAACAACCAATAGGATTCCAGCAGTCATAAGCAGGGTGTAGAAAGTCAGGTGATAAATCAATAAATGGGATGCGAATAATGCAAACAGACATGTATAAATGACATGTAGAAAATTAGGTCTATATATCAAAATTTGACGAGACAAGGACAGGACTGAATACAACAAACATCAGGTTTACTTTGAGACCCATAGAATTTCGCTGTTACAATATTATGAAAAGTACTTGTCGTATAGAACACTAAGGCTAATAGGTAGTTTCAGGAAAGCGGGAAAAGATTCTGCTATTTATTTTATCACCCTTATTGAATTCATAATGTAGTCACAAATCTACTGCCATGATAGTATTATCCGATGTTCACGCCATTTAGTAGGATATCTTCTGAGAACATGGAAATATGCAAATGCGTTACTGAAGCTGCCTTTTCCTTCCGGAACTTCACGGTGTAATTAAAATTCACGCGACTTTTTTCTCACTTTTACTGATAAATTGCTTTTTGAATTTTTAATTCTTCATTTGTAATATTTGTATGATTTATTTATTGGCAACCAGAGATTGAGGCATTTATTTCCCCAAAGAAATTAACTATTACTGTTGTCATAAATGGGAGTAAATGCCTGACTTATTCTGGTAAACACTCATTTGTTTCTAGAAGTCGTCAAAATCCCCCTTCTACAACCAATCAAGACAATCGAAAAAATTGAGAATGAATCATTCCATGAAACATTCCCATTTCGACAAGTGGTAAATGGAAATATGTTATTCACCTAAGTGCCTCTTTTTAATAGATTGATTAAGAAGCTGTACGATCGAATATATATATATATATGCATGATATTTCTCGCGACACTGGTCATCTTATCTCCATTCATCTTCCAGTCATATTATCATATTTTTTAGAGTAAACTGAACTTTTCACTAGTTTTATATATTTTCCAAGAAAATAAAGAGCTTATAGGAGCACTTTTCTGGATTACAACTGATAGAAAGAATTCTGTTTATTATTGTCACTTTATTCATCATCACCAACAGGTTATAAAAATGATCTCTTTCATATGTTCCTCTTTAATCAATGAAACACATTGAACTGATCAGTTTTCTAACAAGATTAATGGCTTTTCTGCATAATAATTAGTGAAAGTGGGGGGTGGGGGTCAAAGTAGGGTATTTCAGTCTTTCGTTGTTCGAAAGACCATACAGACAGAAATACTTCAAAGAATGTATCAATAACAGTATTGTTAGTGAGGAAAAATATAAATTAAAACAGAGAATGTCTATTAAAATAATGCCTCTGACGAATAGTTTGAATTTCCCTAGAACTCAAATTTTCCTTTAATCTCAACCATACTTAAAAACTAACTGCTGAGATATATTAAACGTAAATGAGTTGTTAAGGTAAATCAATGTTTGTATGCTATAATGTTGAAATGTATACGCAACACTGTTTCTTCATAAGCTATTTATCAGTCAGTTTAAATAAATTTACTCAAGATTTTGTGTGTTCACTTTTAAAATGTTTGCATAACCTCATAAGGTGACCAACATTTCGAATCAGGCTTTCTCTACATTCTGAATTCACAAAATGAATAAAACGTTTATGATTTAATTACCTTAATACTGAAACAAGACAATCGTCAGGTATAATATGAATCTGACTGATAAAATTAAGTGGAAACCAGTCACACTCTTCAGCAATAATTACTAGCAGAATAAATTTATCCTTAACAACAGATGTCTATTTCTCTTTCTTTAAGTGGAAATCGTTAACAGTTTAAACGGAGGGAATGAGTTGAGAGAGTTCAACTATTCAAATCACCAAAAAAGCCAACCACCTATTTTTGTGAACATGATCATAGACACTTGATTACAGTTAGATTCATTTTAGCCACTTGATTTTTCTCATTTCACAAAATAATAGAATCTAATTCATGTGTTCACGGCCTGAATTGGCTTTAAATTCCTGTTGGCAAAATGACAGACTAAATTCTAGCTAAAGATTAACCAGTTTCAAAAATTCTTTTAAAATGTCCTGTTTTTTATCTTCATTATTGAGTCATGATCCAAGTTGCTTTTGTGAGTGAGATGCTTAGCCAAACCACTGACTAATAAAAGTCTTAGTAAAGCTATAAAGTAATTTCTAAAGATTTTCCTGTACTTCCGCAGCATACATTCATAAAAGTCATAGTTAAAGGCAACATTTATGCAAGTCTAAATGAACTGATCGGTGGAAATTCATTTTTTTTCTAGCTTGCAGTCAGTGCGTCTATGTGTGTGTGTGTAAACACTTAAATTATATCCCTTCAGATAGTTTTACTATTATAATTAAATACTACTGTTAACTCTAAATTGGCTTTGAACTCATGTATAGGTCCCAGAAACCTTTTAACCTGTGACCATCAGATTTTGCCTACACCAAGGAATGGATACCCTGGTGATAATTACATGCTAATTTATTCAATACCAGAAAAAAATACTTCTATCATTATCGACAGAATTATGTTTCTCCCAGAAAGTGAATTTATTTTATTGTTTAGATTATGTGGAGGTGGTAGAAACCCTATGAAGTAAAACGAATTCATCTTGTACGGCAAAAGCTGTTCTTATTAGATGGTTGGAGGCAATCGGCAGGAAGCCTTGGACCTAGGTTTCGTGCTAGTTGGCACTCATCAGCAAGGCGTATCTGCAACCTAGGTCCAAGGCTTCCTGCCGATTGCCTCCAACTATCTAATACCAACAATTCACAGTGCACCGTATGCGAGCACTAGATGGTGGCCACATTGCAAACATGACTGATAGAGTTCAGTCTGCACCGAAGATAGAACTAGACACATTACACTAGTTACTGACTAGTGTTCAATCAAAAAAAGCTGTTCTGCATGAATTTCAAATTCTGAAATATTAGTCTGCAAGTTTTTATTACTAACAAGTAGTAGAAATCTTTTTCTGTTTCTTGATTGCTTTGCTAGTTTTCAGGGATAATTAATACTTCATAATAACAGAAACAAGATATTGTATTATTTACTGGATCCTGTATGAAAAGTCACTTCACTTTGTGATGTCTGGTCGACTGATCTGACGCAGAATAATTTCCTACAACAGCCCTCATACCCTACTCTTATGTCATCGGTGCATCTTAATTATACAACCGTGCTAACTTTTAATTTAACTGATTTTTGCCAAATGACATTTGTAATTTAATTTTTAATTTCTTCCTTGAAGTGACTTTAGTGAATTTTCAAATTTTAGTCAGATTTCGATGACTGACGTACAACTTTATTAGGTCAAATGAAGACAAACATTTTTGTTTCGTGATGGAAGCGGAAAGTTTTTTATCATACAATCTAGTTACTGCCTGTTACACAAAACAATATTATAAACTTTTGAAAGGAAGAAGTTGTTTACAACAAAATAATAATTCTGGATTGGCAGCGTACAACAGCTGCTGACCAAAGTTATAGACTCCATCATGAACCTGTCGAACAGTCATACTTTAAAAAATTAAAACAGAAGGGAAGTCATAAGTGAACAGAAAACTATGAGCTAATCTCTAAAACCTTCACTCGGTGCTGTCAATCAGTAACAGTTTTACCGGAAATTTTATTTGTGTCAACACTCATTAATCACCTTCAAAGGGAACAGTTGAAATGAAACAAGAATACTTTAATACGGTGGGAATGCTATACCGAAACTACAATAAGCTTTTAATTGCGTCATTATTATTAACGACTACTCACTAAATAAAATAACACTATGAGTTATGTAAGTGACACCGCATTAGTTCAAATTGCGATGATACTCAAAGACAAAATAAGTTGTAGGCACTATGAGTGTCAATGCTGGTGAACATTGAATCGTTTGTTTATTCGAACTGATCTCAATTTGGCAGGAGACAAGAGGGCTATAATTGTTTAATCGTATAATGGTTGGCAGAAGACTGGTGAAATGCAGTCATTAGTATTTTTGTACATTATATTAACGTTTATTCACAGATTTTGCACTTGTTAACAACTGTAACTCTGTTTCGTTGTTGGTTGAAGAATAAACAATCGTATTGCTAAACCGTTTTCTAATGTTCTGCGTCAGTTACATTGCATAGTATTCTGCATATTAGCCTTAGTCTCCTGAAATCAACGATAGGTTTGGGATCATCACCATCTTAATATTTGACAGTTTCTGATCATTTCCTTCGATAGTTCCTGATCGGTCTCATTTGGAAGTTGTTCTTTCTCCTGGGGATCGGATTTAATTACTAGTTCCCTGGAAAGCTGTTGACTGTTCTGTTCGTATTTACTTGGTCTCCAACCCAAGTATTGTCGGAACGCAAGTTTGGCTTTTCCGTGACGTTCAGTAATGCTAGATACTGTTTTCAGATAGGGGAACAAGTGCATTGCTTATTATCTGTTATATTGTTTGTAATCTGTCCCAATAAATATTTCGTTTTTTCCCCGGCAGTTTGGGGCTTTACATCAATATTTCGAAAAGAAGTAGTATGTATAAATAGATACAACACAAGATGAATTCCGAGAAAAACCAAGGGGTACGAAATAACTGGAGATGAATGATGCTTTTTCACAGTTACTTGTCAAATAAATATACCAAGGTACTGAAAAACACTTCGGTATCCATTTATGATCACATATTTTTCTATGGGAAAATAGTAACATCTGACTTCATCCGCTTAAAAACTATTTTACGCAATGTAGTCTGAAACTGCTTTTAGATATATAGAATAAAAGCATATAAGTTTTGGTCCACTGATGATACTTTTGATTTCTATTTTGAAACAGGATATACCACTTTCTTCTCTCTGAATCCATACTCAATCTTTAAATTGAGTAATATACATACTAGATCATGGGCAATTATTGAATCCTTATTCTACTATGCATTAAAAAATTAAGCTATCTAGAAAACTGAAAGGGTAACAGACAAATTTATCATTTTTAAAAACCATAATTTAACTATCATAATTTTCACTGGCCTTTATTATTATTTTTTTTTATTTTTGGTTACAGCTTGATGCCACACCGTATTTTCAGTACAAGTATGGCATTTTCAGCATGGATATCGGTAGCCCAAATTCAGGCCGACCATAGATATCGGGTGTGCGCCGGCAGAGGCTCGAACCTCGGACCATGTGCATGGTCGGCGAGAGTCCTAACCACTGTGCCACCGACGCACTCACTCGACTTCTACACATATGCGTTATACTGTCATCAAAGGTTAGTAAAAAATTCCATATAAGCAAACTGGGGAAACTATGCCGCCGACAAGCGTAAGTGGCAACCGTCGTCAGTGACAATATCCACCTAATTTACATTCGAGATGTGGTTAGTAGGACTCAGTATTTCGTTTACATGGATGCCGAAGTCAGTGTTCTGCATAAGTAAGGGGCAGAATGCAGAGCACTTGTATGGCTGATGTTATTGAAAATGGAAATAAATACAGATGGATACTGCTGTTGAAAACGGATGTCATTCAACACTTTTAAACAGATGTAGAAGCCAATTAGTTCTAAAACCTACAATCTGTTCTGTCCTCAAGAACGATGTTTTCATTTAAATACCATTCATTGGGGAAGGAAATAATAGGATTTTAAGACAGAGACTAAACTCAGTCATTCGTAGAACCAATTATGCAGTGTGGCTTATAATTATCGAAAAAGCCGGAAGTATGCTTCACTGCAAGCCTCACAAATGTACAAGTGATTATGTCACATCCCACACTGCATACCAATTTAGTGTGTGTGTGTGTGTGTGGACACACATACACAGGGAGGATGAGTTGAGCTTTTCATGTGAGCGTGGGAGAGCGTATTCCGAAGTGGTTAAATAAAAAAAAGATGAACTTTGTAGAATCGATAGACTCAGGTGGTAGACTATCAGCTTCGTCTATAGCTAGATATCTCATCAATATGAACCACAAGATCGATTTCGAAACAGACTTTACGGTTATTTTTAGAAACGGTCAGTGGCGCTTATTGAAATAGGCTGGAGAGTTGGCTATTCGTAAACTAAAGTCCCCTGTGTGTACGGAAGCAATTAATTATTACTCGTGAGCTACCTGTGTAATCCTTATCTGATTATATAGTCACATGTGGTGTTAATTATTCGCGTTATTGTAAAATTCGTTTTTGTCACTTTGTATATTTTAATTGTCTCTTATTTTTGCTATAAATTGAGTTGACAAGTAAATGTGTGATCCGATAGTTCTGAATGAATTGAGCAAATACATCACATTTTTCAGATAATTTCCGTCTTCTAGTAGCATTCTTCGAGTTTATAAAAGGGGTAGAACGCTAGAAGAAACCTACCTTCAGCTTACAGCATGCAAACTGAAAACCCAGTTCACCATTCGGGATGAAATATAACAATGTGAACTTAGGTTTATGCAAACCAATTCAGTGGATTTTCCTTCTTGCTGATACTACAATGCTTATCACAGGCACGGATATGCTTAACATCGTGACTCACCCATGGATGCCCTCTGCCGCCGACTAACAGATGGCACCAATGCACTCAAGTATGACGCAACATGGTATTTTAATTGAAGTGGACAAGAGCATCATTCCGCCCCAGTTCTCGCAGAAGCTGCAGTCAGCCTTCTTCTGCAGTTTGACAAAGTAGCCTATCTTCCAATTCCAATGTCCAATATTGTTTGCTAGGAGCTAGTGTAAACCGCTTTGATTTCTTAGTTCTCACTTCTTGGTTTTGAGGAAAGGTTCCTGGTCTTCGATTAACGTCTGCGTATTTCGACCAGCCACTCGACGGTTGTAGATTTGGTTGACTCCAAAAGGAGTGGTGCTATTATTAATTATATGTAGTTTGTAGTGTAGTGGTAGGTGAGTAGGTTAGTTAGATGAAGGACTCTTAAGATATCTGTTCTTGTCCAAACTGCCATATTCAATACAGGCTGTTCTTGTGACACTTCGGGATGTTATTATAGACAACTTAGCTACTTCTGCCGATAGAATTCTAGAAATAACACAACGGCCAGTCACTGGAATCTGCTCAACCTCTGAACAGACTTCGAGTAGGGACACTGCAGTGATAGAGTTATGCAACTCTATTTAGGTCAAATAATCCCGTAATTCCTCCTACCGTTATCCAAACTCCCCTCAATTGCGAAACCCACGTGGTCGGGCAAAATCCAAGCCACGTTCGGTTAATAATCCTGACTGGTCAGGAAGTTAAATTATTGCAGAAAACAGCCTTTTAATTTTGTCAATGACTCGAAGGTGGGAAAATATCCCGCCAGCGCGCGTTAATGGCAACCGTCGCCAGTCGAATTTCTGGGCCACACCACTGACTGCAAGGGTATTCGCCCACTGGCTAGTAGAGTTGAGGCGATACTGAACTTTTCAGAGCCACAGTGAAAGGTCTGCGCACTTTCAACGGCTTGGTAAGTTATTAGCGACGCTTCATTCTTAACTGTGCTTCTCTGATTCGGCCACTAACAGACCTCCTTCGAGGGAATAACAAGTCCATCGAACTTACCACGTCTGCCCAAAATACTTTCATTCACGTTAAAAAAGCTATTGCGGATGCCACACTGCTAATGTATCAGGATCTAACGGCACCGTTAAGTATCTATGTTAATGCATCAGACACTGCAATCGGCGTAGTTCTGCAACAACTAGTCAACAGAGAGTGGCAACCACTCACGTTTTTCTCGAGGCGCCTACAGTTAGCAGAAACCAAGTACAGCACATTCGGCAGAGAGCTCCTGGCAATGTAATGTGCTATATGTCATTTTCGACATTCAGCGGAAGTTCGTGAATTCATAATTTTCACTGACCACAAATCTCTGGTGTACTCTCTGAACTCAACTTCAGATAAGTATTCACCTAGAGAATCACGACAACTGGACTACGTTTCACAGTTTATATCAGATATTAGCCATATATCCGGAACGAACAACACTGTGGCAGATGCCTTGTTGCGCGTTTGTTCCCTCACCCAAATCAACGGCATAGACCTTGTGAAACTGGCTCATCTTCAAAAAGAAGATACCAAGCTTCAATATGAGTTGTCGAACACAACTCTGTAATAAGCCGAGAAACCCTTAGACATAGGAAAGGACATTACTCTTTGTGAAACTCCTACGAGTACTCCTCATCCAGTCGTGCCTAAAAGTTATCGCCGTAACGTCTTCAATACGTTGCATAGCTTATCCCATTCAGGTATTTGGACTGCCGTCAAGCTCGTAAATAGTCAGTTCTGTTGGCCTGGTATTAATAAGAAAGTAAGGGAATGGGCTCACACATGCTTAGCTTGTCAAAGGTGCAAGGTAGTAAGACGCACCAAAAGCCTTCTTGGCACCTTTCCTAACCCTGACGCTCGTTTCGAACACGTTCATATAGATCTGGTTGGACCCCTTCCAGAATCTCATGGATATACCTATATGTTTACCTGCTTCGGCCGTTTCACACGATGGCCTGAAGCGGTATCCCTCAAGGATGTATCTGAAACCGGCCCACTTAGAAGGCAATCCCATGAGCCTAGAACTAAACATCCCTCAAAATACTCAGATAAACGAATATCCGTTAGTCATCGAAGGAATCACTAGCACGGCGAAAGCCACCTGACCTTCTGTCGAGCCCTCAAAGAAAACACATTCCGGATGAAACGTGAGATTCCCAGAACATTTTCACACTTATGTCACATAACTAAATGAAGTGATTCACCTAATTTTTATTCGCTTGTGGTATATTTTTTCTCTCAGACATATCATTTTTTTATTGCATCTCGCAATACAGGTTAAAAATTTTCTATAACCGCACATGTTGCACCCACTAAAAAAACTGTATCTCTTTCGATGTCTTATTTTTCTCATTATTTTTCATTATGGTGAAGGCACATCATTATTCAAACGTTATTTTTGGTACATTTTCTTCGACAAGTTTCTCAAAATTCTTGTTTCTTTTTCCAGGTGCGACGGGCACTGGACAGAAAGCAAACGACGCAAGAGATCCAACGGACAAACCTAAACGAAGCGATGTACAGATACTCTATAAGCATAGTTAGACGACCGGTTGGCACTACATCAAGACGATCGGAAGAGTTTTACCGATGGGAACACCATTGGGTTCTACTGCCAGATGGTTTCGTCATAGGGTCCCCACAACCCCACTGGGGAGGGAATGAGCTGTAGTGGTAGGTAATTCCCCAGAATTATTGACCACGGCATTCATCACTGAACATTGGATGCTGACCCTCACTGTTTCAGTCGGTTCGTTTAGCTGAAGGCCTCCGGTCAAGCATCCACGCCAATTTGCACGCCGTCGTGTTGCTTTCGTGCACGATCTCTAGCTAGTTAAGCAATCATTTCGCACTCCGGTTTCGTCCCAAAATGTAATTCGTGATTTGGACGATCAATTCTGGTGTTTTGTTTTGCCTTTGGTCTACGCGGAACGAATACTATAGAAGTTGTGGGCATTAGATTTTGCGTTAGTATACTCCGTACTATCCGCGAACATCAACAGCTCTAGCCTCTGATGTAGTATGCGGTACTTCAAGACCGTTTTGCTACTACGAATGTAGTTGATCCTACCACCCGTTAATCATCCAGTATCGTCGAATAAAGAGATAATAATAACAAATATTATTAGTGTTGGTTATGTAAACTGAGAAAAAGTAAAGTAATAAAGCGCAAAGAGGCAGCAAATAAAATCTGAAATTGATATATATGTATATGCATACGTAGTAATAATAATGTTTTAAGGAAAGTAATAGTTGGAATGGTCATAAGAGTAAGACCAATGTGACTGTGAACAAGTTTAAGTGTCTACCCTTTAATAGCGTATGAGATTTTAGCAGGATAGGCCATTTGGACACATTCCATGTGTCACTGCATGACTGTCCAGCCTTCGCTTAAAACTGTCCATGGATGGTGTTGTGGCTACATCCGCCACTAAAGAGTTCCAGGGACGGAAACCTCGTTATAAAATAAGTGGGAGCGCGCCCGAATTTTCGCCCTCTGGTGAGCTATTCTTCTGGGATTTCCACAAACAAGCACACACCTACTCAATGGCGGAACATCTCACAGGCAGTAATAAAGTCCTCCCTAAGCTGGTGGTATCTAATTTAGCCGTCCCTCAAATGTTTGTTTCGTAGACCTATCACACCTTTCATCGTCCGCCTTTGGACCCCTTCGAGAATGTTCGCGTCTCTTCTAAACAGTGGGGACGCAATGATATTTTGCACTCCAAGGTGTGGTCTGGTGTATGTTTTGTACGACCTAGGAATGAGTTCAGAAGTGAGTGAGCCAACTGTCTATGTGTAAAGTGTATGAACGCATATGCCCTCGCTACATTCCCAGTGTAATTCACGGTTGCGTCTGTTTTCTCCGTTAGAACTAGACCTAAGTCACGCTCCAACGTTTTACTGTACAAGCTTTCGTTACACAGGGTATAACTTACATTCTACAGCCTACAGGTGTGCAGTTGCATTACTGCGAACTTTTCAGGTTGAAAGCCATACCACTGGTCTCCGATTAGTCTTCCAGAAGCTTTAGGCATATCTGCATCCTATCTGTGTCTTTCGAGTAATTATTGCTCACCAAATCTTTACGTCGTTAGCGTAAAGTAAAGTCGGGCAGCCTAGACGTCATCGTAGGTTGTTGATAAAAATAAAAAACATCAGTGGCCCTGGGATAGAGTCCTGGAACACTCCTGACGACGAAATTTGCCAGGATGATCGGACACGATTGATCTTAGCGCAGAATTTCTTTTCATCTGGGTAGTCCTCCACCCATAACAGAAGCTGCCCACTTATACCTGTCTGACTTATTTTACGTAGGTTATAGTAAACTGTGTCAAATGCCTTCTCAAAGTCTGGTAAAACCACATGGACTAGAACGGTCGTGTCCAAACATGATGTTTAATAGTTCCAAGCTGATAGTAGGTTTGTTGCGCAGCATCTACCTCTCCTGAAACTATGTTGTGCTTCATGGAGTCTATTAATCCTGTCAAGGTATTCCTTGATGTGACCATCAATTATTCTTTCCAATCGGAATGGCGCTACTGGTCTATAACTGGTGACACTTTGCTCGCCACCACCCTTAAAAGTAGACGAAACGATGGCTCTCTTCTTCTCCCTTAGCAGTCTCCCTGAATCCACTGAGTGCTAGAACAGATTGCGTAATGGCCTACAGACACCTTCCAGTCACTTTATTGGAACAGGTGGTCTGATGTTGTCACGACCAGGGGACATTTAAGATGCAAGTCTCTGTGGCTTTCCTAGTACCGTTGCCAGTTTCATTTGGAGTGTAGCCACAAGGTTTCCCTTCCGCAATATAGGAGTGCCGTGTTTTTGGCCTATACTGGTAATGCCCACATTGCTGTTTCACTGTTCGTCGAAGGCCGGACTGAATTTTTCGGCCATTTCCAAACAAATGAGATATTGACGGTTTGAACCTACTACGGCACATGCCCCCTGGTTGGTTGTTTTTCTCTCCGACGTAATCGGCTTTTGAGGTTCACCAAGAGCTTTTTGTCAGGGTTTGCCTGAAATGACCTCCTGTCACTCCTGCCTCTTGTATTGCACCGGTTCCCGAGTTCCAGATATGCATCGTGGTCGGTTTGACTCTTGGACATTCGCCACTCTTACCAAGTCTTCCTTTCTGCATGCAGAATACGTTGCGTACCTCCCTTTAGCTACGAGGACCTTTTCTTCTGTTATGATGTGGCTAGAGGGACGGTATCTGAGGTTGCTGTGTGAATAATCTCTCTTACCAATTCCCGGTGTTCGTCCTCGGATAACTCAGCCTATCCAATGGGCCATTCTGCGTCGGACAAAATCCCTTGCATTTCGGTTTAGTCAGCTTTGACATAGCACAGACGTGGTCGCTTGGCGTCCCACTGTGAGTGCTCACAGAAAACAAGATCAAATCCTGTAACTGCGTGGTCACTATTACCTATGAGGGTCATGATTTGGACATTTAAAACAAGTAGCCGGTTACTAGCTAGAATATAATCTGACTTTCCACCAGGGCCCAACCTAGTGTTGTCTCCAACGTTTTCAGTCAGTCCTATGTTTGTAATTGTTTGTAGTAGATTTTGACCGAATTTTTTCTAGGCATACCCAAGGTCAAGGTTCAGGGATGGGGCATTGAAGTCTCCAGCTATAGTGATTTGCTCATAGAACAAGTCCCGTACTCAGAAGTAGCCGGTTGTGTTCTGCCCCATAGGTGGATGATCGGTAGATGCCACCCACTAAATTCTCGGTATGACCTACGGTGAAATGAAATTGTAAAGGTCTAGGAATTCAGTTAGTGGTAGGTCCGTTGCACGTACATATCTAAGTTATTTGTCTAAGTATATGAAAACTCCCCCCTTCCTTGTTATCCCTGTCTCGCCTGACCAGGACTATATCACATACTGATTTCGTAGTCGGCAATATTAAGAGTTAGTCAGGTGTCAGTCACGACGATCATTTTGAGGTGTAGGTGTGACTGGAGGTTTCTGATTTCGTTTACGTTCCCTCTGAGCCTTCTCACATTGCTAAACAGTCAGCTGACAGTGAGTCTCAGTGTGTTGTGGGGTAGTCGGTGCTACATAGGCTGCTGGTAGAGGATTTAATTTTGTAACTAGTTGACTGATTCCAATGGAACCGGCTTGTCGTGGTTTTCCTTGGATTCAGATAAAACACTTCGGTTACACTGGCCATCATTCTCAGTGCTGCATTGCTGTAGTGTCACCGAGCCATGAGGATGTATTGTGACCTCCTGATGGTATGAGGTCTTCTTTCCCAGCATTAGATACGTCCAAGGTCTAAGACCAAGGGTAAACCCTTGGTCTCATACCGCCGTTGAAGTACTTGAGTCAACTGTTCCCGGGTGATGAATTTGACAATTAGAAGCCCTGGTGAGCTGATCAACGTGAAATGAGCGAGATGAGGTAGTCTGCAAATCGAGGCTATCCCGCGGGCACCAAGGGCCAACCAGGATAATAGCCATCTCCATTGCTGTACGCCATGCATTTGTTTTTCACACACACGCTAGAATTAGCGGGGATATGCAATGAAGCCACTCGATGCAAATGGTCCTACGCCAATTCTAGCTTCTCCTGCTGTTTCGGGTGTGACTTTAGAAGGTATCACTTTGTGAGGACTCAAATTCCAAGCCGGTTGGGATGCAGTACCCTTTTACGGTTTTTGCTAAGTTTTGGTGATGTGGTGTTGTCGGGTGGAACGCTGCATGCGTCGAGACGGAAAGGCGACGTACTGTTTTTGCTATCCGGGAACACGCCATGTGAGAACGTGCCGGGGTGACAAAGTAGGCAAATATACCAAAACCATGAACACGACCTATTTCTCATAAACTCATAGTATCGCTTTGGTACTCCTTTGTCACATCGGTATTCCACACATTGTTTGCGAAAATTACATTTAAATGTTGGGTCACTTTAAGAAACAACAACAGCACATGCCTCTCTAATTCCAGAAGACGCTTTCAAGGGCTTATGACGTCTTGAGCGTTTCCTTATTGTTTAGCTGTGTGTGACACTGGTTTCCTATGAATACAGGCGTATTATCATGTCCACTTGGCTTCGCCTGTGCAGTTTCAGTGCTACACTTTGGCAATGTAGGCATACTATCAGAGCAGTAGATGTGCCCATGGCTCTTAAAAGAAGGTATGCGAGATGTGGTGAATATCCCTGGGTTATTTCCTCCTCTGAGTAAACCACGGAATATGGTACCTTACTGTTCTTTTTAAGGCTAGTTTCAACCGCCATATTACCAATTATTGTAGATTATGTTTATATACTGTACATGACACAGAGAACAAGAACAAGTAGGTTGATAAAGTATTAGATAAGGAAAATAAAAGGTTCTCGACTTTACCCAAAACTTCTAGGTTATTCAAATTTACAGAGATCACGTGGCAGACCAACAGGTCTTATTTTTCTGAACGAGTGAGGAATATATTGTTATAGATGTAGTCCCTGGAGCTTCAGCAGTAGTTCGAGACACCTGGACCCACTACACAGAGATTTAATGTGGAAGTAATGGTTGAGTTAAATTCACTGGCTACCAGGGTCAGGTTTCCTAAGCGGGTAGTTCACGAAATAGGTATTTTCTGGATAGAGAGGAAAAGGCTCGTCGTATTCAAGGAGTGTGCGACTCGTTGATGTTAGTAGGTTCGTTTCCTCCCATCCAAACTTTCTGCAGTAGTGGCGTCGGAATATCTGCTTCAATGACTGGGTCCGTTTCCAGGGGGAATTCTGTCCGGTCCCACCACCATTTCGGCCTTCGTTAACTTCATCGCGCTCAAATTTCCGCCTCTGTTAGAGGATTCGTGTCCACTGACAGTTTTGTGCCTGCTGTTGGTAGTGGTATTTCTGAGGGAGTTACAGGTGTTTGACAATTCAAGAGTTCTCTGATGTGGTCACCGCATTGTTTTATTTGTCTCTCCTCCGTCTTAATCAGGTTCCCTTGACCATCTCTCATACGTTTCATCTGGGTTGATATTTTCCGGAGTAGAGACCTGGTTATCTGATATGATGTTCTGAGGTATCTTTCAGCTGAGGCCTGTCTACCTGTTCTGCCTCAATTGCCAGCCAGTGTGTCGTAGAATTGTTATTTGTCTTCCCTAGCACTCTTCTTCACTTCTTTCTTGATTCAGTTCAGTGTACATTGAACTCAGCTTCTCCTTCTGTTGTGCATCTTCGCATTGAATCATCTTCTCTTTCACCATCCTCCTCTCCTCTCTTCTATCAGCTTTCGAGGTAGGTGTCCATTGACAACCATTCCTTGTCTTGTCTCTTCTTTCCTCCTTAAACAGTTATGCATGTTTCTTTGAACATCACCTGCAGAGAGTTCCGATGTTCTTCCATGCAGGTGTGCTCAGTGATCCCACGTAGTGTGTCCGACTTTACTTTACTCTGATCTAATCTGGAATGGAGGCATCCCTTGTAGTTTTGTCCTCCAGTTTCTGAGTGTTCAACTCCAATTGTTGTTTGGCTCCTATTATTCAGAAGGCTTTCAGCTTCACCTTGAAGGTCGCTTGAACTAGATGATGGTCTGAGCCTGCATCTACTCTCCTTCTCAACATTGTGTCCAGTAGGCTGCGCCTCCACTTCCTTGAGCAACATTGAGATGAAATCGATCTGGTTTTTGGTGTGTTCGTCAGGTGAAGTCCACGCTACCTTGTGTATATATCTATGCTTGTACACACTGCTTCCAAACATCAAATCATTGTAGGCGCAGAAGTCTGCAAACAGTACTTCGCTATCATTCACTTCGCCTAGAGCCTCTCGACACACGATGAGTTCTATCCCTGCATTGCTTGCTCCCAGTTCAGCTGACTTTCATATCACACATAAGTATTTTGATGTCTCCATGTGGGATGTTGTCCACTACTGTTTCCATTGTTCTACATAAATCTTCCTTCTTCTCTCGTTCCGGGTTGTTTTTAGGCACGTAAAGTTAGATAATTGTAACTTTCCTTCCTTTCGGGTTGAGTCTTGCTTTCATGATCCTGGATGGGATTGGATCTCACTGCATTCGAGCTCTGGCTGCTATTGGTGACATCATGATAGCCACTCACTGACCCGGTGTGCTCGTGGTTGTCGTCTGGGTGACCAGACCGGAGTAAATTTCTGACTGTTCAGTTGATAATTTCGATAGTCCACACCCATTCCACTTGCTCTTGCAGGTTCCAAGCACTTCTGTGCCATATCTTTGCATTTCTTTGGATACCTTTGCAGCTTTCCCAGCTGGCTTCGTACACTGTACGAACATTCCACATTCAAATCTTTATTTTCGCTTTCATGGAAGGGAGACACATTAGTTGACTGACCTCCTAAATGCTGTCGCTGACCAGTATCATTCAGTCTCTCTGATTTTGTTATATATTTTTTCATATTTTTGACATTTTTCTTGTTCGCTGAATTTTCTCCAGCAGTCTGATTGGTTTTCTGACGTTAGGTTGCTAGCCCCATGCACGCATCCCACTACTTGTTCCGGTCTTTAGACTGGCCGGGATACAAGCAAGCTAGTAATTTAAAGGAGGTTTCTACTAATTTCGCTGCAGTTATAGTGCTCGTGACTCTTTCTGGAGGCTATTTCTAATCAGTTAGATGAAGGCACACAAGCTAATACTGTCAGAATACTCCTGAATGACACATACGCTTGCAGAGCAGGAAGTGACTCAGGTGAGTTTCTATTAACTTTGACTTTATATCAATTTTTTATGAGACTATCACAAGCTTTAGTGTCGCGTTCGTTTACAACAGGTATTTAACATTGTAGGATCATTTTAAATTTCATGACACATTAGGTATGTCAACGTCAATCCTACCATATTGTTTCTGCTCAACGTGAAATTTTCTCGTAAATAATGACAGATATTCATACTAATGTCCAAGTAATTGCAACATGCTAACATGGATATGTATGTTACATTCATGTAAGCATGATTGATTAGAGCACCAGCTTAAGGTGAACAAGTTAAACCACAACAGTGAAACATGCAGTATTAGCTATGCACCAAGTAGCTTTTTTTGTAATATTACTAAATATGTGGGATGTCATCCATGCCCGTTAACAATTTTCACAAGCTATTTGGTTCTTTTTTGATCGTGGCTAATAAATGCATTTCTTACTGGTTAAACTGTATTTATCTGGATTTTAGATGTGAATGTTTATGTTAAACTGAGTTTTTCATTGAGTATGCCACTGATGACACAGTGGCAGGCTAATTTTGAAAGGTTTGTACTTTTTGTGGATATGTCCAAAGATTGAAGTAGTCACAAATGGTACCGGTGGTGGTAATTCAACGAAAAAAACTATCTTCTACAGATCCAACAAGAGAAACAGCTGCTGCTGCACCAATAAGTTTACCAACTCGTAACAACCAGTTGTCGTCGCCAATGTTGTCATCCACAGTGAAATGGCCGTTCATAAACCAACGTGTCTTATGTTGTGATTATGCCAGTATCTATCTGCCCGATTGGATTAAAGTCAACCATGATTCCAGTGATGATGAGCCAGTTGTGTGCAGGAGTCTCTTAGAATTAAAGGTAATTGTTAAACTAACTTGCACCGATAAAGGGCTTTCAGGTTTAAATCTACAACATGAATATTATTATTCTCCGTGTAAATAACCTGTGCTGTCACTTGGTTGATCAAATATTTTATGTGCTTAAAAGTCATATATCTTCCACGATACTATGTGATGGGCATGTCACCATCGAGAGTTAGAGATATATACGGTATTGGGAGGCCAGCGAATGGACTCTATGACCACTTTGTAACTTAGGATCGTCAATCTGGGAGGGGTTGCAGGCGTGCTACGACAAGTCCTGCAATTCTCCAGGGGTAGTACATCAAGGCGTGACCCACAAAATTACTTGTACTACCTGCATGTGCGCACGAGCGAAGTGTGTATAAAACAACCTGCTACATGGAGTTACTTCTCTCACTTATATTGATATACATGCCCACCAATTGCATGTGAGCTTTACCTAGTGTACGTATTCCGTGAAACACCTATACGTGTTCATAGTGTCGGGACCAAACGAATAACCACAGTGTTTTTATATGTCGTAATTCATGAATTCTGATAAATTTTCACTGTCTGATTCTGAAGTTGTTTCGAATCTTCTCAATTTATATCGGGATTATATGACGATGAAGCTGAAGCAATCAAATCAACAAGGAGGGTTATACCAAAATGGGCTTGAGCTGAAAGTGGGATGATTTAGAGGGAGCACATGGGCAAGGTTTTTTGTCCTATGGCTATCATTAATCTAAATATGTTCCCATTTAGGGTGAAGGTCTGTTACTCTAGGAAGTTAGAAGTTTGCTGGCATGTGTCAATATCATTCCAATCTACACGGAGTGAGTGACATAAGATGACAGTGATTGCTGGTACTGGACAAACAAGAGGTAGTCGTGTGGAGAGTTTCAAGCTATAACTCTGTGGATGTCATTCTTGCATCTACGAGATTCTTTGGGGTAATCTACTTTCGTGTTGCAAAGTGTTAAGATAACTCTGTATTGAAGAGTTATTCCGGTGACGTGCGATAGCTAAGACCATTGTTTTTATTGTTGTCGTGGTTGTCGGATGGTAAGAATGTGCGCCAGTTTGATGAATGTATGTTTTTTGTCTGCTTGCCCCCTTTGCTTTACCTTCCATTTCAGCTTTGTCCTTGGTGGCCTAGGTCCTCCCACTGTTAACTTATATTGGTCATTGTTGAAAAAAAGGATGGGCCCCTTTTCGCGTAGATATGGCCAAACAGGCCCCACTAGCATTTCCCGCCTTTCCCTAGCAAAGGTGAGAGATGTATGCCAAAATTTTCCCCTGTCAAATAATTTGCTCCCAATGACACTTCGAGTCTGACTAGTGAACATTCTGTACGGACTAGAGCTACCATCTAGGTACATAATATCAACCTTAAGAATGCACACATTATCAACACTAGATATCAGGGATGACGCCAGAAAACCAGCATCCTTCACGTACTGATATTATTATTCCTTTAAGTCTGCCTTCTCGTGCCTCTTATCCTATCAGCCTTCTTGCCAGATTCAGTGTCCAGTTAGAAGTTGAGCTGTCTCAAATGCCCCTCGAATTCCAACCTTCTTACTAGTTTATCCCTTTGTACTGAATCAGGCTTAAGAGGCTTATCATAACTACAACTAAATGAATCATGCAAACCTATATCAACATTGCCAGCAATTATTTCAGTACGAACGTCATCAGCAAAAGATTGAGGTAAAGCAAAATAGTCCCGCATGAGTCTGCATTTCTTGCTGCTATTTAAATGTCGTTCCGAAAAGTACTTAAATTCAAATTCCCCAGTCATTTTTTTAACCAGAGTACACAGGAATAGCCAAAATTCGTAAGGTACTCCATGAGACACGTACAGTTGAGAGCTTAATTCTAATAATATCAAAATGTGATTCAACGTTTATAAATTTCTGATACCGTTTCAACAACCAGTCTTATGAAAAAAGCGGAAACACCTCAAAGACCTTATTGGCTGGCTATACAGTTCAAGTATTTTTATAGTTGAAAATGTACACTATACACCTTAAGTTCAACTAAGCGAAGCGTAGACAGTGGGGAAATAATGTCTTTATCAACATTTCACACTCACATAGTGTGACAGTGAAGCATTACGAATAAGATTCAACCAAAAACAAAATTAAATAATAAGGATGAAGTCGAATTCGTGATTTATGTCAAATGTAACCCCTGTCCAAATCCCGCTATACTGAAACTGAATGCGCGACATCTGCATTAGTTTTTACGAAGCGGGTCAGACAAAAATCTAGTGTGTCCGGATCATGGAGGCGGCAATTCCAAAAAAGGTAGCGAGTAAGCAACAACAGCCTACCTCCTTTTTTCACATAGACTCTAATGATGGTGATTATTATTATTGATTAAGTTTTTCAACCGTCATCTGTGCTTCTTATTCATGGAGCGCTTGATTCCCAGTTTTATGAATTGTACATTACACGTCTTCCCTGGAATCCCGAAGAATCAAAAGTTAAAAAAATGGATGGGTATAGAATTGAAGAACTGGTAGATGCTACGGCTTCGTGTTCGAAAATGGATATGAACGTGAACGTTTACCTTCCTCAGGCTCACCATAATGCTGAATTAAATCTCGCTAATTCTGAACTAACTCTAACATTCTATAATGAGTAAATTCTTCAGATTTTCTCAAATGGTTTGATTAGGCGCACAGACTACAACTCAGTGATGGTTTTCAGCATGAATGGCACTAATTCAGCACCCTGTGCTTTTCCTAGGCATTTTCAAAAGTAGCTCAGAACCTGCTGGATTCGCTAGTCAACGTTATTTCAGTCCTCTCAGCCCAGATTCAGCAGTGAGTGGCATTACTTCAGAACAAAATGACTTAGTTCAGGGCATAGTGGCAATTTTCTCAGCTTCATTTCAGCATTAGAAGCAGAATATCAACTGCAAGTTTTATTTTTAGGGTTTCGTTGCACTAATTAAGCGTCCAGTGCCCTTTTTAAGGATGACTAGAGTTACTTCTTCACATAGTGGGTTTATTTTAGGTAGATATAATATTCATTTACCATAAAAAGGCATTATCGACGCATATGTAAGTACTAGTTTAGAATTATTGTATGCTTGGGATTTCTGTACAAAAACAGTTTGCATCTTGTTTTGACCTTGGTAGAATACAACTAAACCTCTTCATGTGCTTTATGTAGCAGCAAACGACGACATAATCAATGATTGTTCCCATTAAAGACAACATGATCCTATTATCCACGTTTTGTTGTAGGATTTTATTCTAGAGTTTTGATATCCGATTGATATATAAAACCTAACGTACAGAGTTGTCCGTGTTTTCATACCTGAAGTTAACTCCTTTGACGGTTGCAGCAGAAATAAGTATAACATCTGAACTGAAAACATGTTTCAGGATTTTACGGAACATTGCTACATATGGATCTGAATGTAAGCGGTTAAGTGTTTAATTCACTTCCTGTAGGAAGCCAACCTTTCAACCTTGGCAGGCTAGTTCCGCGTTTCATTCAAGCTGTTCGCGACAAGGAAATTACTTCGTCGAAGTTTTGTCGGCGTTCTATGAGTGTTTTTATCTGTATCGGGATGGTAAGTTTCCCTGACCTCTGTGGCTACTAAAGTTGTTATATTTTGGTGTTGCTCTCTAGATGGACAACTCGTTGCTTTTGAAATCTTGGTTGCTGTCCCTTTAATACACCACTGTTACGAAAGACCTTCGCTACAATTGCTGCACATCTCAACCACATTAGTCAAGTTTATTAGAAGGTACGTTCCTTTGTATTATCCTGCATTAGTCCTCATTTAAAATTCGTGTCTGTGTCTATCCAAACAAAACACTTGAATGTTTTGAGAATTATGGTTGAAACTGATCGTTCTCATATAAGTAGAACACTATTACTTTGATTTTTGAAATTCATAGTGTATTTCTATAAACTGTCTTATGGCCAAGATTATTATTCATGTCAGCCCACCACCTGCCTTCTTGTCGTAACATATTTGTAAATGTTGATTATCATAAATGTATGAAATATACGTGTGTGTGTATGTGTGTGAAGAAAACAAGCATTCGCACAGATTAATGCCTTTGCAAATAGTTTGGATTTTGGTTTAGACAAGAATTTTAGGTATTCCCAACACTGCACCTAATCGTTTTACAAGTAAATGCTTACAGATTTTCGCTATTTTACGTACGTGGTAGTTCTACAAAAACGTGCAATTGATCCAAGTTAAAGCCTTCGTGGGTCTGATGTTTAGCGGGCAGAATAAGGGAGTACGAGAAGTGCAGTCAAGCGTTAGCGCAGAACCAAACACCTCGCCTATTTATACACAACATAGTTTGACAGAAGCATAAATAAAAGTTTTGTATCCCCGTTGAAATTCCATCAGCCAATAGTTCAGTGTTGCTAAACGACTAGCATACATCCAGATGCGGGACGAATTTATAATGCTCTCAAACCATTACTCGGTGTTTATAATTTTGAATTCATGCCAATTAATGTCGTCATTTTTTTGCTGAAAATAGTTCTTGTCGAATATACCACTGCAGTTCGTTTGAAACTAAGAAAAGGATTAAAATATTATTCTTGAATCAACAGATAGTGTTTCGCCCATCGGAACTCAATTTCTTGAATTATAGCTTGTCTATATTTATTGTGACCTATTTTTATCTTGCCCCATCTGTTGGTGTCATTCAGTCACTAATGAATCCAAAAATACGTAAATCGCAAATCTCGGGTGGGTTTGTTACATGCTCGGCTGAATGATCGTCAATGTATATGCGAATGCATATGATTAGAAAGAAATAGCTTTAGTTATCCATCAAACAGTCCCAAGTTTCTTAAACTTGTTATTTTGTGGTCAACAAATGAGCTATATTTTTACCGATGGTCATGATTTTCTGAATAGATTAAAGAAAACAGACGCTTCTCAGCGTTACCCAGCCCGCAATACGTAAGTAATAGGGAGAAATTAAAAGGCACACAACTGTTACATTTGAATATACCGTAGCATCTTAGTGTTTAAAGTTTCACTCTTAAGAAGTGTTATTTGAATTACCCAATTGATTTGTCATAATTTTCGTTAGATAGATATTGTGGTAGGCAAATGGAACAACATTCTCTGGAACTAGAAAGACGTAGGTAATACAGAAGTATGCTTTTTATCTCTAAGTCACATGCCTCTTTAGACTGGATCCCTGTGTCCGACTTCATAATCCCCTCTTGACTAACAATTGTACTTATTAAATATGAGGAGAAATCAACTGGTGGGAAGTCATGTACTGACTTTTGTCTATCAGTACCCATCAATAGGATATATCCAAGCTGTTGTTAAATATGTTTTAATCCGTTTTTTTTAAAATTACATCCATTTATTCAGCCACGTTGTCAAATTATCAATTTCCAGGAAATGAATAAGAAAGCCACTTGTATGTTTAAAATGTGTGTAGTAGTGTGGAAATGGACTGTTCTATCAATATTAGAAAAACTGTTGATAACTGGGAATCTTATGTTGTATTAAACATAATGCGGCTCAGCAAACACTCACTTTCACATTTTAGGCTATAAGCTTTTATGGCTTACAATATTACTTGGCTGCCTAGATGCATGGTGCTAGTTATTTTGAAAAGACATTCAACAAGTTGAGAGGGGGCGCCCAAGTAAACAATCTGCAAGCCTATTATTCCATACCAGTATATACAAGTACATATATTTGGAAACTAAACGTTTCCTTTAGCCACAAAACTACATTAAATAACTTCATTCAGCTTGTTGTAGTTAAACACCACGAATTCTTCTTCAGGTTTCTTTACTGCTTCGTTCACACAAGGTCTTAACGGAAGAAAATAGTGTAGTATAAACTTCATTAGCTGTGATTGTAAACATTGTATTTCATTATTATTATTATTATTATTATTATTATTGTATCCTTTAATTCCTAGAGGATCATAGGGCTTCAGCCGTGCGTCTCCATTGCGTTCTGTTCTCTGCTAGAGTCTTCACCTGGCTCCATGTCTGCCCATACGTTTTCATCTCCTCTTCACATGACCTCCTCCAAGTCACCCTTGCACTGACGACCAACTCGCCGCTTCCCTTTCGGGTTCCACTCGAGTAATGGCTTGTCTAGTGATGTCACTTGATGGTTTCCTCAGAGTATGGCCAATCCATCTCCATTTCTTCCTGCCTATTTGTTTCACAATCGGTTCCTAGTTGGTTCGCTCCCAAAGATCCCTGTTGCTGATCTTTTCTGGCCATCTGATCTTGAGTATTGAGCGAAGACAACTAGCTGTTGATGAAGGTCTGTAGTTTGTTTGAGATGCTCTTTATGACGCGCTGTCCAAGTCTCTGATCCGTACAGTGAGTAGCACTGACTTCACATTGGAGTTGGAAATCCGGATCTTATTTTTGATGCTGAGTGTTGTTGACCTCCACACAGACTTGAGAGTAGTGAAAACTTGTCTTGCTCTTCCGATTCCTGCTTTGATATCCTCGTCAGTTCCGCCTGTAGTTGAAACGATGCTTCCCAGGTAGGTAAAAGAGGTTGTTCCTTTCAGGTTCCTCCCATTTATGCTGATCGTTGTCTGCTGTTGTTGGTGTTGCCCAGGAATCTTCATTACCTCTGTTTTATCTATGTTCACCTGAATTCCTATCTTCCCTGGATGCTTCTTCTGCCAACTTGTTGCTTTTCGCTTGCATATCTTCCAGTTTGTGGGAAATCAGACATATATCATCAGCAAAGTCCAGATCCTCCAAGTTTTTTGTGTGAGTCCATTTTATGCCTGTTTCCTCATTGCCCGCTGTCTGTCGCATTATCCAATCTACTGCAATCAGGAAAATCATTGCAGATAGCAGACAGCCAGCTTGTCTTACTCCCGTCTTCACTTCGAAGGATTCCGTGAGTTTCCCGTTGTGAATTACTTCGCATGAAGCATTGTCGAACAGCTGTTGGATGAGATGTATAATTGTCGGTGGCACCCCATAGTGGCGAAATAGTTGCTAAATCACCTTTCGATCGACGCTGTCAAAAGCCTTTCCAAAGTCGATGAAGTTGAGATAGAGAGGTGACTGCCATCCCAAGCTTTGTTCAATGATGATCCGTAATGTGGCGATCTGATCAATGCATGACTTGTTTCTCCTGAATCCAGCCTGTTCCGGTCGAAGTTTTTCATCTAGGGCTTTTTTGATTCTCTCCAGGATGATGCGGCTTAGTATTTCGCTTGGGATGGACAGGAGCATAATTCCGCGCCAGTTCTTGCATTGACTTAAGTCTCCTTTCTTTAGTAGTTTGAATAAGTATCCTTTCTTCCAATCCTCAGGTACTTTGCCTTCCTTCCACACCTCCAGTAGTGGCGTCATCAAGTCCAATGTTGTCTCTGGGTCCATTTTCAATGCTTCTGCTGGGATTCTATCTGGTCCTGCTGCTTTTCCAGCTTTTAGCATCTTGATTGCCTTCAGGAATTCTGATTTCGTCGGGCGGTCGGTGTTCACTGGTAGCTCTGTCTCCGTTGTTGTTATTGTTGGGCGCGTCGTAGGTGGTGGTCGATTTAGGAGTCTTTTGAAGTTTCCTTCGCTCCACTTCTTTGGTGATTGACTTTCCGTTGTCATCTTTCACCGGCTTGATTTGTGTCAAACTTTTGCCCGATAAGTACCTAGTAGTTTGGTAGAGTGTTGCGAGGTCTCCTTTGCCTGCAGCTTGTCTTGCTTCACTTGCCATGGCTTCATAATACTTTCTTTTGTCTTCCCTGGCACTCTTCTTTACTCTTTTGTTCAGTGTCTTGTAGTTTGCATTCAAATCCTGTTTTTGTTGCTCTTCAGTGCACTGGAGAATCTTTTGTTTCACCATCCTTCCTTCTTCTACCAGTCTCCAAGTGTCCGTAGTGAGCCATTGTTTGTCCTGTCTCTTCTTTCTGCCTAGAACTTCCGTGCAGGTTTGACTCCACACTGTTTTCAGGTTGTTCCAGTGCTTTTCGACGCTGACCTCTTCGCAAGTGTTGATTTGTGTCTCGGCTTTGTCATTTATGCTTGCAGTGAAGATGTCCTTTGTGTCCTGGTCCTTCAGTTTTTGAGTGTTGAACTTGGCTTGTGGTCTATCTGCAGCTCCTGATTCTCTGTAAGCTTTTAATTTGATTTGGAGTGTCCCTTGTACGAGATAGTGGTCTGAGCCAACGTCTGCTCCTCTTCTTACTTTTGTGTCTAGCAGGCTGCGCCTCCACTTCCTTGAGATTGAGATGAAGTCGATTTGGGTTTTGGTTCGCCCATCTGGTGACACCCATGTAGCCTTGTGGATATCTTTGTGTTTGTATACGCTGCCACCAATCACTAGTTCATTGAAGGCGCAGAAGTCGGCGAAGAGTTCTCCGTTTTCATTCATTTCTCCAAGAGCTTCTCTACCCATGATGAGTTCCCTTCCTGTGTTGTCTGATCCCAGTTTGGCGTTCATGTCTCCCATTAGTATTTTAATGTCACCAGCTGGAGTATTGTCCATTGTTGCCTGTAGTTGTCTGTAGAACTCTTCTTTCTTTTCGAGGTCTGCGTTGTTTGTCGGTGCATAGCATTGTATAATTGACACTTTCCTTCCTTTGGAGTTGAATCTGGCGGTTATTATCCTGGGCGAGATCGCCTCCCATTGCATCAGGGCCTTCGTTGCCGTTGGTGACATCATGATAGCCACGCCCTCGGTGTGCGAGTGGTTATCTTCTGGGTGACCGGAGTAGATTACTGACTCACCCGTTGACAATTTGGTGAGTCCATTCCCGTTCCATCTGCTTTCACATATTCCCAGTACTTGAATTCTGTATCTTTTCATTTCGTTTGCGATCTGGGCAGCTTTGCCAATCTCATACATGGTGCGGACATTCCATGTCCCCACACAAACTTTTTCTTTTGGCTCAAGGAGATTCATCGTGCTGAAGTTTCTGTAGCAGCTTTGTTTACAGGGTGGGGTTGCTAGCCTCACGCCTGAGAAGGGGGGTTGTTACATTAATTTATAATTTAGAGAGAAGCGACCTTGTGGGTTGCTCCCCTTAAAACCAGGAAAACAGGGAATAAAACAAGCAGAACAACACCAGCACGGGAAAATAATTCACAACAAGAAGGGTAACAAGCGACAACAACAATAATAATATCACAGTCAATTACAGTTAACCAAAATGATACCAAAATCATAGACTCACTGACTTGAGCCAACTTGAACATGTAAATCCATCAAATATATACAATTATAGGTATTAGTTAGTGTTAAACAAGCACAGAGTGGCAAATAGATAGTTATAGGTATAATTGATAAACAATATTATATCCAAAGATTCAGTGTTTCAAAGGCAAATAATTGCAATAGTTTTTTGCAACTTTTTGGCAAGATATTCCACAAAAATCAGAGTTTTAGGTAACTATGTAAATGTAGCGCAGTAATCGAAAAGTGTTATTTAAAATTCTAAGTTATGTAAAAGGAGTATTCATTCGTCTACTTCTGTAAAATATTTGTTGCGGAAACAAATTGAACACTTATAATGTACAGTTCTTATAGAGCATATATGAAGATTTAACTCCACAAAGTAATACAGTCCTATATAATTACTGCGAGGATGTATCAAAACTAATAAAAAGTAGTTGTAATTCCCAGTCAACTTCTGTTTATAGCACATGTATTCCACTGAGTTTGTAGATTAGACAAATTGTATGTGAAGTTGTAAATCACATACATGAATATGACTTAAGTAGTAAAGTAACACGTGCATCGAAGTATTTTGTTCGGTAAAACCACTATTTTTTATTTTTATTTTAATGCTTTGAATTCCTTACAGAGACGTGGGTCCCATGAATCATCATAGGACATGGTTCCCCTAACTCCATCTTTTATTGCAAATATAAATTCTGTACGATTCTAGAAACTAAATGTACATTACGATCCATAAAATGACATACACCTGTCAACTTTCTCTTAAGTCATTAGACTTTGTTCATGAAAACGGTGATTTGAATAGTCAGCAAGAATTATTGGCGTCGGGCACTTAGCTTTCACAATTATAGGTGCTTACTCAGAAAACCAGCATCATTTGGTGAAAGTTATCAAGGATCTACTGTCTTGCTAAAATATTTGCAGCAAGATTTGAATTCGCTTACTTCCTGACTAAGTTTTCAGAACGAAGATACTTGTTGAAAAACGATTATCAGTCGCAAGAACTTTTTCGGTCTACTGGCAATGGTGTGATGTTACGAAAACTCCAGAAACTATAATAATGAGATTTGTTTTTCATTTTTCAAAATATAAATTCGTTAAATCATTTGCTGATTTGAGGTGCTTAGTTAGTACAGCTTTCATTCACACTTAACAGCTTGTCAATTTGTCATGGCTACCATTTTCTGTATACGATTTAAGGGAAATGTTTACGACAGTTACATAATTAGAGCGAAAATGTGCTTCCTCACCAATGGGTTGAAATGTAATACTTCACATGCAGGCTCCCAGTCAATTTATTTATTATTATTATTGTTCCCTTGGGTTCCTAGTGGAACATAGGGCTTCAACTACACGCCTCCACTTGCTTCTGTCTTCTGTTGTACTTTTCACTTGCATCCATGTTAATCCATGCTGTTCCAACTCTTCTTCACACGATCTCCTCCATGTCACCCTTGGACGTCCCACTCGCCACTTCCCTTTCGGGTTCCACTCGAGGGCCTGACGTGCGATGTCACCCAACGGCCTCCTCAGCGAGTGTCCGATCCATCTCCACTTTCTCCTGCATATTTGTTGAGCGATTGGTTCCTGTTTTGTTTGTTCCCATAGTTTCTTGTTGGTGATTCTTTCCGGCCATCTGATCTTGAGTATAGAACGAAGACAGTTGTTGATAAAGGTCTGCAACCTGTTGGAAATATTCTTGGTGACCCGCCAAGTTTCTGATCCGTATGGCAAAACTGACTTGACGTTTGTATTGAAAATCCGAATTTTGTTGTTGATGCTGAGTGACGAGGATTTCCAGATTGGTTTGAGGTTGATGAATGTGTTTCTCGCCTTCCCGATTCTCGATTTGACATCCTCGTCCGTTCCTCCTGTAGTTGAGACAATGCTCCCTAGATAAGTGAAAGAAGTAACCTCCCAGTCATTTTAATTTTCTTTTATGTTTTTGATGCATGGTTCCATCTGTAATAATATTGCAGAGCGATTCTCCCTTTATCTTCACAAGTGAAGCAAGGATGAAACTTCCTTTATTTATTCTTTCACTCTTCATTGTGAATATTATTTCCCACTCAGTCGTTAAAATCTCAAATATATTCAATAAAATATTCGGTGGTGATATAATTTATCATTAGGACGGACTTTCGAAATTCACCGTCTCTCAATATATGGCTTATTGCTTTGTGATCTGTTTTCAGTTCATAATTGATTTTCTGATGGAGTTGGCCAGCACATGCAATGCCTTCCTTTATGTCTGGAGTTACGGCTGACGAGGGACAGATGATTATTTGAACAGGACTGTATAAAACTATCACTATTGTCGGTTTGTCGGCGTGTGACTCCATAAATGCCACCAGAATACTTTTCAGACTTGTACAGTTTCTCTAAGTGAGCAATGAGATAAGTTACTAAAATGACTAAATCTGAGAGTCTTGCTTCATCCTTTACTTCATCGCAATGCTCAACTTGGATAGAACTCATAGAATTATGTCTTACAACGTACTTCCAATTCAATACTCAAATATATGAACAGATTAAAGGAACACCAATGGGATCGCCCATATCAGGATTAATAGCTGAAGCGATCATGCAAAGATTAGAATTAATTGCCCTACCTATAATTAAACCAAAACTCTGGGTACGTTATGTTGATGATACATTTGTAATAATTAAAAGGAATGATTTGGAATATACCCATAAGTTAATAAACAACATATTTGAAGACATCAAATTCACAGGAGAAGAATTGTATAACAAAATCCAGTTTTTAGATGTCTTGATCAGGAAAACTAACACAGGAAATTTAGAAACACAAGTATATGGAAAATCAACGCACACAGATCAAATACTCAACTATACTAGCAATAATCCAGTTACTCACAAACGAAACTGTGTGCAGACATTTTTTAAAAGAGTTCAGACACATTGTAGCACTCCAGAGTTGAAAAGAATGGAAGAAAAATACCTACAAACAGTCTTCAAAAAGAATGGTTATCCACAAAATTTGATCAAAAAGTGTTTAAAGTCGAATCAAAACACCAACAAAGAACCACCATCAAAGACCACAAGAAAATTCATACTACCATACATGAGAAATATCTCTGAAATAACAGCTAGAATACTGAAACCGTTTGATATAGATATAGCACACAAGCCAGTCAAATCGCTTAATTCGATATTGTGCAAACCGAAAGATCCAACAGAAAAAGAAGCAAGATAAAATTAATACCATTTACAAAATAAATCGTATGAAATGTAACAGACATTACATTCTTCGAATCAGAATCCAAGAACACAAATTAGCTGTGAAAAGATATGATGTATATCCTTTTATATCAATGCATGCAGATAATTATGGACATCACTTTGATTGGGATAATGTCGAAATTTTAAACAGAGGAAACACCAAATGTGTCAGAGAATTCCTAGAAGCCTGGTACTCAAGCGAATATGCGATTAACAAACATGTTAATATAGACCAAATCTACTAACTAATAAAAAGTAAATCATGTGACGAGAAAGTTCAAAATTCGAGTCAATAAAAAGTGAACAATACAGATGTAAATCGACTACCAGTCACGAAGATGGTTACCAGCAGACGCAATTCTATCATTCATGGAGAATTTAAATCAGTTCATTTTGTGTTGAAACTTGCGCTGAAGATGTTGTGTAGAAGGACGACGAAAGCTCCGCAATTAGGCAAACCAGCTCCGAGAACGTAACTAATTGCAAATCATCCACCTGAGCTACAAATCCTCTCTATTATTTCAAGAGTTAAGTTATATTGTCGTTGGGATAATTAATCTTTGTTTGGTTGAATTTACTCGCTATCTTTACATACATCATATTTTTATTTCATTTTCCCAGGTTCTTCTTTATGATCCCTTGTATTCGTGGTCGTTTACGCCTGCTCAAGTAGACGAGTTCGAAAGTAGATGTGCTGCTGAAACCAATATCTTATTAGACAAGCCAAATTTGGTTTTTCTTGCAGAAGATTATTGTATTAATAAATAGAAATCTGTAAAGAAGGTGGATTTTAAAATGAACATACGATCAACTGAAAATGATCCCATCTCACCTAGTAATCACTGTCAGCCGACCACTGATGTGGTCAGTATATAAGGCAGTGAAAAACAGTGTTTTTTTCTTTTTTTCAAATATCTTGTTCAAGTTAGAAGAATTTACGCATGTTTAGTTATTCTCAAGGTGGATTGAGTCACAAGCCGATATGAATGAGGAAACCTGGTAGTACTGGATAGTTGGTTCAACAGTGCCTACCCAAAACCACATAAAAGATTGAACACAAGCCAGTTGGATTGTGACGTCAGCATGTTACCATTCGTGTAGTGGACTGAAATCCTGACCGTATTATTTCCACCTGTTTGCGTGTAATTGTTGTAAAATATCATTTATTGAACACGTCTTGTGAAGTGTTTGTATGAATTGCATTGCTTACTTGTAGAAAATTCCCAAATTTTCAAAGGGAAAAACAAACTTAGTTTCCTTCTAGTATGTATGAGTTAAAACACAAACATTATAAGTTGTTACCTTGTATTCAAGCGCATCAGCATACTTCATATTGGTCAATTATTGAAGAGTAACTAATGCAACATTGTTACTTGGCTAACAAACTGTTAGGCCATCTTTAACATTGTCAAAAGTGAACTGTTAATTGAGACACATGATAGACGTGCAGAAATTCATGTAAAGAATGCAGGTTGAATCTCATTGCTTTGGTGGGTCATTTCGATAAGGTGATTTTGATTGTAGTGTGAAATGACGACTAATTTTGACATTTATGAGAAAAAGCGTGTCTTTTTGTTTTCGTTTTCCTTTGTTATTTGTATTTTGTCAATGCGTAAAATGAATGCAAACCCAGTATATACTAATTATCATGAAGTAAACCACACACTAATAAATATATATTTATTTATTTACTATGTGGTAGTTGTGTGAATAATTTACCTCTTGAGAATTTTTAAACTAATTTATTGATTTGTCAATAAGTGAAACGTTATCATCTCATCTCAACTGGGCGCTTCACTAGTTTTACTAAGGAGAGTCCAATCACATTTAGACTCAATTCGCCTTAATCAGAAAATTCTCGCACAAATTTTAGATTAGTTCCAAATCATCAATGGTGTTATCCAATCACTAGTGAATGAGTTAATACAAACGTGTATACCAGTCATAAAGTTGCATGGCTGATAACTGATTTGTGTGGATTGCACTTTATTTGCTCCTATGGAAGTAATGCGTTAGATTACTTTCTTTTAAAACAACACATTTTAGCGAACAATATTGTTTTCAATTAGATCTCATCATCATATTACCGACAAACAGATGCAATAGCTATGGGTTCATCATTGGGCCTAATATTAGCCGCATTTTCAAGTGTTGGTTTGTAGGGATTTGATTGGTTACAGGATTTCATCATGAGCTGACCTTAGTTAGTGAACCATTGGAAAACCTGGGAGTACTGGACAGCTGTTTCGTCCTCGTTTGGGACTCTTCAGCAGTACGCACCCACCGGGATTCGAACCCACGACCTTCTGGTTACAAGGCGAGCTCGTATACCATTAAGCCACTGAGACCCGATCCAATGGTCCATGAATTCTAACTTCTGCCAATTCACGACATAGCGCGACCCCTAGCCGATGTCTTCGGCGAGAATTTGTCCTCACGCCCGACCTGCTGCACCCTACTGGTCACGACTTCTGACTAGAACCCCAGGTGACTACCTACCTGAATAGGGCAAGTCGCTAGCGAGCATCTCATTGATTTTCAAGTGTTGGTTTGTAGGGATTTGATTGGTTACAGGATTTCATCATGAGCTGACATTAGTTAGAGAACCATTGGAAAACCTGGGAGTACTGGACAGCTGTTTCGTCCTCGTTTGGGACTCTTCCGGTGGGTGCGTACTGATGAAGAGTACCAGACGAGGACGAAACAGCTGTCCAGTACTCCCAGGTTTTCCAATGGTTCACTAACTAAGGTCAGCTCATGATGAAATCCTATTAGCTGCATTCTTCCTCGCAAAACTTGAAAACGGGAAACTAAAAGACATCATCAATGAGTTTGATACGTATTACCGATATGTCAATGATACATTTATCTTAGCTGTTGGGAATGTAAACAGAGACAAATTGTTGATGAAATTCAACAACGTTCACACTTCGCTTACTTTTACTTGTGAAGAGGAGCACGATAGTAAACTGCATTTTCTGGATGTCTTGCTAAGTAGGCCAGAAGATGGGTCACTTTGGAGAAAAGTGTATAGAAAAAGCACATTCATAGGGCAATACACATATTTCCTTCGTTACATGCCCATTAAATATAAAAGCAATGTTGCTAAATGTCTTAAGAGCAGAGAGAGAAAGGAAATCACACAACATTTTACTTCATTTATATATATGAGTGAAATTGATTGGATATATGAATAAAATCAATATAAAACATGCGTAAAACAGAAAGGGAGATGAAGTACATTCGAAAACAATATTAGTGTTACCAATGAATATATATATAGATATATATAAAGCCAACGCATTCTAGTAGATATTCAGACTTTAATTCATCTCATCCGTTGTCTGTAAAAGCAGACCTAGTTAAGTGTCTAACAAACCGAGCAATAGCACTAAGTAGTACAACAAAAAACCTAAACGATGAAATGAAACAGATAGAAGAGGCGTTGGTGTTAAATAACTAACCATTCTATAAAATTCATTAGGAAGATCAAGAAAGCTCAAAAGCAAAATAAAAGTAATGGTGAAGCTAATAATGGTAACATAAATAAGAAGGAATATAGGGCATCTACAGTTTCATCATATAAGGAGGGAACATCTGAGACCCTACGTAGGATTCTCAATAAAACATTCAAAGCAATAAGGCACTCAAACCTACAAGCTCTATAGACTAAAGGACGCAGTGGACCCAATTAAACAGAACAATATATTTTACAAAATACCTTGCAATGACTGTGAGTTAGGTCACCTACATAGGTCAAACCAGTAGAACGGTAGTACTGAGATTCTCAGAACATAAGAAATTAGCTAAGTAAAATACTGGTTAGACATTTGAATGAAATCATTATAAGGTAAGCTATATTCGGAAATAAAAGTGTTATCAATAAAATACAATAAGATGGGAATTAAGATGTTTTTATAGTAAAAGTAAGTAACTACCTTTGTGAAAAAATGCAGTAATAGTTGGGTGGAAATATTTATGTGGTGCGGTTGCTGGATTCACCCTTCCAGGCCCTTCATCATTCCTACAAAAATATTAAGGGAATGGAAAAATCCCCAATCCATCATGTTTGCTGGTTTCAATTGTTACCGGAATTCGGAGGACCATTAACAGTAATATAAGTAAAATAAATACCCCAAACTGGTAAGGTGAATTATATTACTACTCCCTTGGTTTCCGAGTGGGACATAGGGCCTCAACAACACATCTCCAATTCGTCCTATCTTCTTCTGTCCTCTTCAGATTGAACCACGGTTACCATAAACTCTCATCTCCTACTCACACGATCTCCTCAATACCACACTCTCAAAGACGACCCAATCATCGCTCCCCATTGGGATACCACTCAAGCAATGATCTGGCGCACGATGTCATTCGACGGCCTCTTCAACATATGCCCCATCCATCTCCATTTTCCCCTACATATTTGTTAGACGATCGGCTATTGGTTGGTTCGTTCCCAGTCAGAGTTACTTGTTCTTTCTAGCCGGCCACTATGGAACCTTCAGTATGGAACCAGCCAGCCAGAGAAGGCAGCTGTTCATTGAGGTCTGCAGCAACCTGTTGGAAATCCTTTTCGTGACTGACACGCAGTGCGAGTTTCTGAACCACACAGAAGAAGTGACTGACCTACTTCATATTGGTGTTGAACAGAATCCGAATCATGTTCTGTATGCTGGCTGAGTGCAGAAGATTTCCGAATTGGTTTCAGGTTGATGGAAGCGTATCTTGCGTATCTTTCCAATTCTGGTTGACTGGCTGGCTGGTTGGCCTTGACATCTTAATCCGTTCCGACTGTCTGTAGTTGAAACGATGCTGCATAGCTAGACAAGTGAAGGCAGTGTGTGAACTCTGTCAAATCTCTCTCGTCGATGGTGATTGCTGCTGGTTGTTGTTGCTGTTGACGGTATTGATGCTGGTGGTTGATTATCTTCATCACTTTCGTCTTCTCTATGTCCACCTGCAGTCCTGTATTCGCTGCCTGCCTGTCTGTCTGCTTCTTCAGCCAGTTCGTTGCTAGTTTTCGCCAGGCTGCAAGCCTTCGACTTCGTTTAACATCAGACATAAATCATCCACACGTGAAATCCAGATCTTCTAGAGTCTTCTTATCAGTGGTTCAGCGTATTCCTGTCACCTTGCTCCCAACTCACAGTCTGACGTATAATTCAGTCCACTACAATTAGGAATATCATTGGTGATATAAGGAGCAGCCTCCTCTTACTCCTGTCTCCACTTCGAACACCTCTCTGAGTTTCCCATTATGGATCACCTGACCAACACGTGGCAGGCATTGTCATATAGTCAGTTGCTGAATGAGGTTGATAAAGACTTGAGCACTGCACACCACCGTAGTATTGAAGTAGTTTCCAAATTACTTCTCGGTCAACGCTGTCTGATGAAGGCCTTTTCTTAGTCGATGAAGGAAGTTGGGGGTAGAGGGAGGTTTAACTATCACTCTATGCTTTGTTCTGTGATGACGATGTGTAGAGTTGCAATTCGATCAGCAGATGATTAACCAGCTTGTTATGGTCGGTGGGTGGCGGAGTTCTTTATCCAGAGCACATTTTATATTCTTTGCAGGATGATGCGACTTAGTGTTTTACTTGGCGTGGACAAGAGCATTATTCCACACCAGTTCCTGCAGAGTGAGGCGTAATTCGGCCTTCTTTGGCAGCTTGACAGGCTGGGCAGACTTTCTACCAATCGGTAGGTACCTTTCCTTCTTTCCAAACCTTTTGTAATAATGGCTTGAGAACATCTGCTGAAAATGCGAGGAAACTGTAACTTACCTCAGTGAGTACATCCTAACAAGTTAATTATTTAACTATAAAAACCATCTTATTTCCCACCTTATTGTTTCCGAATACACTTTATTTCCCTTTCTGTTTTACGCATGTTTTATATTGATTTTATTCATATATCCAATCAATTTCACTCATGTATATAAATGAAGTAAAATATTGTGTGATTGCCTTGATATGAATATTATCAATAAATTGTGCTCGAAAAGTGGTCATCGGTAAATATTACTCTCCTACACTTTGTGATTTATCAAAATAAAATTTTATCCGTAATTGAGTTTTACTCTACCACAGTGCTCTAGTTTTATCTCTTTTTTAAGTTACAATTTAATGATGACTTGTCAGGTGGGATTTTATTCTAGAAACTTCCCAGGAGAATACGAAGAACGTTTTACGCAGCAAACCTACTAATGCCATTCTCTAACCGACGAATGATTGGGACGCAAAAGAACGATAAGCTAGATAGTTTTTCCACATCTGTGTGCATTTATCAATTCAACTGCAGCTGCGGTTACAGTAATGTTGGGCGTACTACTTAACACCTTAGCCAACGTGTTACTGCAAAATTTGGGCTACCGATATCCATGCTGAAAATTCCGTACTTGTACTGAAAATGCGGTGTGGCATCAAGCTGTAAACAAAAAAAAATAAATTAAAACAGTCATATTTCGTAAGGTGATATAGACTACTTATAAGTAGGCAAATACTTTGTACACATATTTCTGTTTTTATGTTTGGCTGCTAGTGGCTATGATAACAATTAGCTGTATTATTTTTAAAACAAGCTACAACTATGGAAAAAGCAACGTTTAATAGATTCATAAATTTCCGTAGATTAAAGAAGTAAGAACATATGAACATTGTTTTGACAAATAAGGATCAATTTCAATAAATACATTTTCCATGAGTGGTGAGTGATTATTTGTCAACGTCATTATAAAGTGAATAACATTCATCAAAGTACTACATATTAACATATAACCTAGAGCCATTGTGGTGGAATTAGTCATAAATATCTAGATTTGATGGTACTGCGTAAAAAACACAAATTAATTTAATATACGTAGACTATATACGACTAAATAACAACATTTTAATGTATTTCATAAGGTAGTAGTGTAACAACAGAAGACAAGGGCCAGGCAACAGATCCTTTATTAAGGAAATCAAAGCATATTTATGTATTTTCATGTACCTTACTATAGATTAGTTAAGTAAACAACACAGCCTTCTGATTGGTTGTTTCTCACTTAAAGTTAATCTTTCATCTATTTGTGACTGTTTCTTGAATGTCACATCATCTATATGTTAACTGTATCCGCCTACGCAAAGTCTGCCGTGGTCAGTTTTGAATCAATCTTTGTTCATATTTTCTCACGACAAATCTTGGGAACGTAAATATTGACGTAAATTACTGTCTACCAATTTGGCTAGTAGACAGCTCTCACCACACTAGGGCACTGTTGTAGAGTGCAACTCCATCATAGATAGGATTTTATTTTGATAAATCACACAGTGTTATACAGTTACATTAGCTGATGACGTTTCGAGCACAAACTATTGCTCATAATCATATCAAGGCAATCACACAACTTTTTACTTCATTTATATACATAAGTGAAATTGATTAGACATTTAAATAAAAATCAATATAAAATCGTGTACATTCAGAAATAATATTAGTGTTATCAATCAAATACAATAAGATGGAATATAAGATGTTTTTATAGTCAAAATAAGTAACTTGTCAGAATGTTATGATGTACGTGAATTGAAATACAATTTTAAGATTATTTATTATCCTCCTCTGATTTGACTGGTGGTAATAATATCTCCCATATCTCTGGTATTTGCATTGAGTCATTTCCGTCGCATTTGTTGGGTATAGACTCAACGGAACAGGATTCAGTAGTCAATCTCTTTCTCCATCCACCTATATTACTTCTCAGAATTTTAACACTCTCCCACCCTATTTTGTAGTTGTGTTAATGTATCCAGTGCAATCCCTTAGCTTCTTTCTAAATTACTTATCTTCTTGGGGTCGACCATCCTTACCTTAGCTAAATTCTTATGTTCTGAGAATCTCAGTACTACCGTTCTACTGGTGTGACCTATGTAGGTGACCTAACTCACAGTATTTTGTAAAATATATTGTTCTGTTTAATTGGGTCCACTGCGTCCTTTAGTCTATAGAGCTTGTAGGTTTGAGTGCCTTATTGCTTTGAATGCTTTATTGAGAATCCTACGTAGGGTCTCAGATGTTCCCTCCTTATATGATGAAACTGTAGATGCCCTATATTCCTTCTTATTTATGTTACCATTATTAGCTTCACCATTACTTTTATTTTTCTTTTGAGCTTTCTTGATCTTCCTAATGAATTTTATAGAATGGTTAGTTATTTAACACCAACGCCTCTTCTATCTGTTTCATTTCATCGTTTAGGTTTTTTGTTGTATTACTTAGTGCTATTGCTCGGTTTGTTAGACGCTTAACTAGGTCTGCTTTTACAGACAACGGATGAGATGAATTAAAGTCTGAATATCTACTAGAATCCGTTGGCTTTTTATAAACGCTTGTGTGCAGTTTATCTTCTTCTGTTCGTTTTATTTTGCATTCTAACATAGCTATCTCTCCTTGTTCATTTTCCGATTCAAATGTGAATTTTATTCCCATTACTAGTGAGTTTATATGTGGGAAGGAACTGGAGGTATGTTCTGTCTTCAGCACTGTGAAAGTGTTATCCACATATCTCCACCATATTTTTGGAGTAGGGTTAAATGTATTTAGAGCAATATTTTCCCAGCTGTCCGTAAAGATTTCTGCAACGACGCATGTAATAGAAATGACTCAATGCAAATACCAGAGATATGGAAGATATAAGTATAAAACTTGGGCACTGTGGTAGAGTGTAACTCCATTATGGATAAGATTTTATTTTGATAAATCACACAGTGTTACACAGTAATATTAACTAGTGACGTTTCGAGCACAAATTATTGTTCGTAATCATATCAAGTTACTGTGTATATATTACTGTGTAACACTGTGTGATTTATCAAAATAAAATCTTATCCATAATGGAGTTACACTCTACCACAGTGCCCAAGTTTTATACTTATATCTTCCATATCTCTGGTATTTGCATTGAGTCATTTCTATTACATGCGTCGTTGCAGAAATCTTTACGGACAGCTGGGAAAATATTGCTCTAAATACATTTAACCCTACTCCAAAAATATGGTGGAGATATGTGGATAACACTTTCACAGTGCTGAAGACAGAACATACCTCCAGTTCCTTCCCACATATAAACTCACTAGTAATGGGAATAAAATTCACATTTGAATCGGAAAATGAACAAGGAGAGATAGCTATGTTAGAATGCAAAATAAAACGAACAGAAGAAGATAAACTGCACACAAGCGTTTATAAAAAGCCAACGGATTCTAGTAGATATTCAGACTTTAATTCATCTCATCCGTTGTCTGTAAAAGCAGACCTAGTTAAGCGTCTAACAAACCGAGCAATAGCACTAAGTAATACAACAAAAAACCTAAACGATGAAATGAAACAGATAGAAGAGGCGTTGGTGTTAAATAACTAACCATTCTATAAAATTCATTAGGAAGATCAAGAAAGCTCAAAAGAAAAATAAAAGTAATGGTGAAGCTAATAATGGTAACATAAATAAGAAGGAATATAGGGCATCTACAGTTTCATCATATAAGGAGGGAACATCTGAGACCCTACGTAGGATTCTCAATAAAGCATTCAAAGCAATAAGGCACTCAAACCTACAAGCTCTATAGACTAAAGGACGCAGTGGACCCAATTAAACAGAACAATATATTTTACAAAATACTGTGAGTTAGGTCACCTACATAGGTCACACCAGTAGAACGGTAGTACTGAGATTCTCAGAACATAAGAATTTAGCTAAGGTAAGGATGGTCGACCCCAAGAAGATAAGTAATTTAGAAAGAAGCTAAGGGATTGCACTGGATACATTAACACAACTACAAAATAGGGTGGGAGAGTGTTAAAATTCTGAGAAGTAATATAGGTGGATGGAGAAAGAGATTGACTACTGAATCCTGGTTCATTGAGTCTATACCCAACAAATGCGACGGAAATGACTCAATGCAAATACCAGAGATATGGGAGATATTATTACCACCAGTCAAATCAGAGGAGGATAATAAATAATCTTAAAATTGTATTTCAATTCACGTACATCATAACATTCTGACAAGTTACTTATTTTGACTATAAAAACATCTTATATTCCATCTTATTGTATTTGATTGATAACACTAATATTATTTCTGAATGTACACGATTTTATATTGATTTTTATTTAAATGTCTAATCAATTTCACCTATGTATATAAATGAAGTAAAAAGTTGTGTGATTGCCTTGATATGATTATGAGCAATAGTTTGTGCTCGAAACGTCATCAGCTAATGTAACTGTATAACACTGTGTGATTTATCAAAATAAAATATTCATTTTAACAAGGGAAATAATATTGTAAGTGGAAGGGAGAAGAGAAGGAAAATTATAAAAGTCAAATAAATGTATACCGGCAAGTTAGACATAAGCTAGATCCGGCATTCTTTAATTTAAATTCACAGACTTCAGCAAAGCTAAGAACTTTTTTCTTACCCTGCTCATTAATAACTATCAAGCTTTTACTCAGCGTCATCGTATGATCACAGTCCAATAAATGTATTGTGTTTGGGCTCCTTAGGATACCATGGTGAGTAGTAGAAAGCTGTTTTGGGCAGCGTCCAACAACGCAAGCTGACAGACATCTCTCCATATGCCTAATGTATTTGCTTCCACAAACACATGTAAATTTATATACACATTTTTATGTCTTATTCATCAGTGGAAAGCATTGAAAATCTGCTTTGTTCGAGTTTGGCACTCTTCGGGATTATTTATTTGTACGACTAACGTGACACATTAACATTTAAACTGTTTTGGTATTTTATTCTTGCTAAGGTAATATTTATGGTATTATTTACTGGATGATGTTGCGAGCAGAATGTATTGCCCACAATCAGATCAAACATTTTTTTGCTTGAAACGTCATCCAGTGAATGATATTGTGTCGCTGCAAACCACATCAAGTAAACAAAAGCTAAAATAGAATTATGCTCCACCAGACTGTTCAACTTTTACTCTTATATTAGTCACAAAGTGATGTAAGTACATTAAAAAAATGTTTCTTTCTCCCAATTAATTGTTTCGTTGATTTGTATGCGTATAATTCAAGCCTCCTTTGCTGTCTTTAAAATATAGAGATCAATTATTGTACTATCGTATTCTTTTGGGTATTTTCTACTAAACTGCCTATCAGCTGTTAGTTCATTTCAATTTCTTTTTACTGCAATATGGTTTACTGAATACGCTCTTAGACTCTGAGTAAAAGGCATGAAAATACACACACACACACATGCATTTTTGTACTGGTCCACACCCACGCATACATGTGTTACGCGTATCTTTCAGTACACACTATATTGCAATGATTTCTCTCTATATTAATGATGTCATTAAGTCTAAATGATGTTTGTCTCCCTCTAGGCGGAACTTTGTCTATAATGTTATTACACTGACAAGTCATTTCCGACGTCCTGCTGATTTAAATGAAGCTCTTTTAATGATCAATCCTTATTAAAATGAAATCATCTTGTTTCACAATAAGTCCGTTTGATTATGATGTCATACACCTAGGATTACTGGAATTATCAAATAATCATAAACTGTAAAATTATAACTTAATGTCTATTTTAATTTTCCTCTTGTTGTTATTTTCCTTGTCGCTGTTGTTGTAGACCAGTTGATCAACTTGCTGAACGTGTCCTCCTTAGCGTTAGAAGTAGACTTCAAGGTTTTGTTAGTGGGAATTCAGTTGCTAATTCAAATGAAACTTCCATTAATTGTGCAGGTGGTAGTGGTATTGCTGGTGGACTTGATCAACTCGATGTTGCTGCCCATGTTGGCTCACTAGTTCGCCCAGCTATAGATCATTGAAATTTATCATGAATGTATTGCGGTTGGAAAACTTATTTGTAAATTGAATGAACTTGCAGATTATTTTGTTTCTTGTGATTTTTCTTTGTCATTTTTGTATCTAATGTTGTTACTTGAGTGTAAGGAAATATTCACAAATTATGTTTCATTGAGTCGATCAAGGCTTTTCAATCAATTTTTTACTTTGTTTCCAATTCATGCAGTTAATGTCTGCTTTTTCAGTCAGTTGTATGGGTCCTCCTATAAAAATAAGTCTTTCTATCATCGACCACCAGATTTTCTTCGTACATCTTACTTTTATTATAATGTGATTGTACATTTCCGATTATGGATATGTGTATTTACCTCAACAAAGACTTTCGGTGTTGTGTTATTTCCACACCTTTTTGGTAATTAATAAGCAAAGATCAGTCTAAGTTTTCATAATACTTTCGCCTAATTTTAAGTAATACTTTCAGCGACAGTTATCATGACTAAATTATCGATGGTCAATACCTCTTACGAGAGAAATTCTTGAGTAATTACCAGCCTTGTAATACACAACTATAACTAAAACTTATAATTCACAGTTACCAGGTAGGAATTTCAAGTACAGCGTGTTTTCTGTCATTGTATTGCACAATTACCAGCTACCGATACTATTCCATCATATAAGGCGCATTGTACAATCTTACTCTCTTTCTGCCTTGTTATGAACTGTCAATATTCACCGAGAATACCCATCCATATATGAATGTAAGAACAACAAAGTTCAGCAAAGAGTTTCTTTTCGGCGAATTCATTTCCTGCACTGTACAATCGCATTTATACATAATTAATTTGTGTGTGTGTGTGTGTGTGTACATTAGGATTGTCAAATAAAAATAAAATAAAAACTAGTTAGGGTTACTGTTTACGTCATCAAAATGTTTCTAAAATGTGATGAATAATCAAAATTGTAACTAGGGGGGTGAAGATTGATAAGTGTTTACAAGGGTTGCGTAATATCAAATAGGATGTTAATGGAGACACTTGTCCAAAAAACAAATTACGTAATAAAGAGTTAATAAGGGGTTGGTTAAGATGTTACTAAGATGCTATACAAATATTTAAAAAACAAAAAAGGAGAAAACAGAACATTTACAATGTCATAGAACTTGGAATTACGCTCAAGGTAGAAGTAGGGGGTGGAGAATTTTCTTCTGTGTGCATAAATCAGGGTTTTCTATCTGAATCGCTAAGGCCCCGGCAATGCAAAGTATACAGAAGCTTGCAGTTTTCGGGAGGCTTCTTCTCCCTTTGTAGATGACTTTGAATGAATTCTCTGTGCCTACTGAGTGACCAGTGTTGACTATATGTTCAATTATAGCACCCTTTCGTAGCCAAGCGGGATGATGTTCTTTGACTGTTTTGGATAAAACACACATTGAACGACCTATATATCTCGCTCCACATGGCAAATAAACTGGTGGATACAGATAGAAGTGGTCAAATGAAATAGTTCATCTTTGGAGTTGTTGAAGAACAATAAGCGGCTTGAGAATACTAATCGTAGTGTAGTAGCAGGGAATGTTCTTTTCAGGGTGTTGGATACTCTTCTCTTTAAGGTCGCCTCTGAATGCGATATTCATGTATAACATCTTCTTCAGAATAGATATGGGCTGTTCTCCGTTGGTTTTGGGCCTTATGTGTTTATCTATGAAGGGATAGCCATTCTCATGTATTATCTTCTGCAACAGACTGATGTCTCCTTCTATTGATTCAGGGCTACAGATTCTTCGGATTCTAGTCTCCAGAGATATTATTAGGTTCCACTTGCGACTGATGAGTACCCAACTTTAAAAGTTTGTCAGCTGGCTGTTCCAAGTGGGCTTCCAATATATTGATCTCTTTAGGGTCCCTTCAGTCCTCTTTGTTAGTCGGATGTCCAGAAATGATATTATCTCTCCAGTTTCTGCTTCAATTGTAAATTTGATGGCTGGGTGGCAGCTTTTAAGAACTTCAAGGACACTATTCAGGTCACATTTGTTATCACAGTAATAAAAGTGTCATAGACGTACCTTTTGTACAAAGAGAATTTGTCGATTGTCGGTTTCAACGGACCATTTTCCAAACTTGCCATGAAAACATCTGCAAGTTACGGGCCTTAGGGTGAATCCATAGCCACACCATCTTGTTGTCTATAAATAGTACCAGTGAATATGAATTGTACGTTCAAAATGCATCTAAGTAGAAGTTCTTTTAATTTTCGTGTGTGTATTCCAATATACAAATCGGTGTCTTTCGAGGACATGCATAAGAAGCAAATCGTTTTCGTAACCAGGATATTTGTGAAGAGAGATTCGACATCGAGTGATATCATGCGACTGTCACTCGCTTCCACATCTTTGATACAGTCAACGAATTCAAACATGTCTCTAAGACAGCATTTTGAAATTTGTTCTCTAATAGGCTGTAGGAGTTCTGCCAGTCATTTTGCAACCGGACATGCCCAAAATAGGGCGCAACGGAAGTCCCTGTTTGTAGGTTTTGGGCAACCCATATAGTCGGGGTATTACTGAATCGGTTGGTCAAATACTCTCGTTGACCTTTTTCAGAGATAAGCTGACCACTTTTTGGCTTTCTCAATATCCCAGTCAAATGCATTTCTGTTATTTCTGTTTTGTCTTTCTCTCTGTCATGTGCAGCGAACTTGTTGTTGTCTAAAAGAATTGCTAGCATTTTTATCAATATAGTCCTTTCTATCCATTAGGATTATGCCAGTAACTTAATCAGGGGGTGTGATCAACAATTCCTTCTTACGTCTCATTTGGTTGAGCTGTTCTCTGTGTTCTTTAGTCGATAGATTATTGTGCTTAGACTTTGTATTGAGATACTGATGGCATGAGTATAGAATTGTTGACTTGAAACGTTTGAACTCCTCCTCAGAGACTGGGAAAAGATCACTAGTCTGATTGATCAAATTTTGGCATTCTACATATGTATGGAGCCAGCTAATTTTTTTGTTCATGTCGCAGAATTTCGCCCCGACAGAAAAGGCCTCGATTTAAATAGAAGATAAAGTTATTGAAGAATGATTGAACACAAATTTAGCAGGATTTTCCGGAAATTTGCGTCGTATTTCAGTGGCTTTTAGGCTACTTAACAGGTTTTAAGGGACGGCTTTTGTGGGCATCTGCATAACTATACTCGTATACTAAGTGAAAGCTTGGAGTTCACCACTTGACAATTCACATAACGCAGAAGATTGTTGTGCTATGTTTCTCTCCAGTTCTGGGACACATGAAAAAATGGAATCAGTGTGGTTCAAAGTTAAGGAGATTTAGAGTTAAGATAAATATGATTGCGACTAAGAGCTTTCCAATACTACTTTGGCTATCTATGGTTATATATGCAGTCTCTGAGAAAATATATTGGATTTGGGTTCTTTGTACTCTTTGAGATCTTCTTATTACCTCTTACTGTAATTCCACCAATGAACTTCTGCAGTCGCGTAGAACACAGGTTATTTACACGTCCATCAACAGGTGTTTGAGGTGAATCACATGCTTGTGAACAAACTTAATTCAGTGATATTTCCCAAAGGCATAGCTTATTGATCCAATCTATACCGAAAAGATCACGACAAGTCGTAAGGTGACATAAATCTTCTAAATTCTTTGACATAAATTTAACGTCACCAATAATTTCACCAGCTAGTTTTTCAGAAGCACTTTTTAGCAAAATGACATCTATTGGAAACTCGAGGTTATTCAACAGAATGGCAGGTTGTTCGAGAGATTAACGTTATTTTTAAGTCAACATCGAGCTAAGGTAAAATAAGATGGTTATTTAAAAGTTACTCAACATATTTCCTTCTACTCAAGACATGTATATTGGAAACATCGAAAGTTGTCTTAGTACTTTCCTGAAAGTGGGCATCAATTTGAATGACTTTTATCAAGGACAGGCCTGAAAAATCCTTCTCCTATATTATGTTTCTGGCACTTTCACATTGATTTTTGGTAAATGAACCCAAATAGAAATTCTCACATGCACGATTAACTTTGTCAAAAAAACAAGACTGTCACAAGGCTTCTTGTATTAAATAAAACAACGGGATTTGAATGAAGACGCCTGTTATCCAAATATTTTACACAGAATTCCGTCAGTATCACTGCAAAATAAAATGCACATACTTATTCGCTAGATCGAAGTGTGTGAAGCAGAATAAGAAATTTTGCTACAATGTTCACATCGACCAATTCCACTTCAAACCTAACAAATCATGAGTGATTCCAATAGCTATGCCGCAAATGACTTTAGGACAGAATCAGTTTTATAAGTATAGGGAGGACTGCAAAGGTAATTTAGTAAGACCTTCAATCAGTTACATCTGAGATGCTTCATACTGCTGCTGTAGCAGTAACTGCACTTGTTCAAAGCTGAATGGAACGATTTAATACCCCATCTCCGAAATGGTGTCAGTGGAGAACATACTGGGTTTGGCATTGTAGTACACCCGACATAATTTTAGTGATGGATATGCAGCTATATTAACCAAAGCCTCTTTGGTACTGTCGTTATAGTACTTCGGTGCGTAGGCGGCATAATTAAAACACTAAGTTACCTAAACTTTCATACAACGCAATCCACCAACTCTTCTCAACTTCTTACTGCTTTAATTATTAAATTATGTCTGTGGATCGTGACGTAAAATCGCGTGCGCTCTTAGTTTCCAACCTATCGTTGTCCATTCGCTGAACGAATGAAAGAAAAATATGATGGGGAATTGGATCATGCTTCAGTATGAACAAGCTTGGGTTACACGATATTTTTACTGTCTATTACTTGCGCCTTCCGAGTGGGACATAAGGCCTCAGCTACACATCTCCATCCCCTCCTATCACTTTCAGGTGGTTACATGAATACCCATAAGCTTTCATTTCCTCTTCACATGATCGTCTCCATGCCACCTTTTAGGCCAATTCGCCGATTCGCACATGGGTTCCATTCAAGGAATTAGCGTATGACGCCATTTGAAACTCTTCATAGCGTATGTCCAATCCATCTCCGTTACCTTCTGCATGTTTGTTGGGAAATAGACTTGTAACTGAAAAGCTTTCAGAGTTCCTTATTATTTATCGATTCTGGTAAGACGATCGTCTGGTCTTCTTTATCGAGCCAGCGCAGGCAGGTGCTGATGAAAGTCTACAGTTGCCCGTTGGGAATGCTTTAGGTTACTTGCACACCAAGTCTCTGAACCATGTGGATGCATTGGCTTAACATTTGCGCTGAAAATTTGAATGTTGTGTTAAGTTCTGTAGATTTACACACCGATTTCGAAGTAACGAAAGCTTTGACATCCCTGACCGTGCTGACTGTAGCTGAAACAGTTAACATAGTCTTGGTAAGCGAATGAAGTAACTTCCTTTAGATTACTCCCATTGGTGGTGACTAGTGTTTGTTTTTGACTGGGCATTTTCATCATATTAGTCTTCGTTATATTCTCTTGAAGTTCTGTCTCCATTGCCTCTTCTGTCAACTTGTTGATCATCATTTGAATATCTTTGAGCTTCTGCAACATGAGATGTAAGTTTTCTGCGAAATCCAGATACTCTAGGGTCTCTTTTGTCCGTCAATTGTGTACTGGTTTTCTGACTCTCCACGCAACTACAGTCAGGAAGATCATCACCAGTAACAGTAGGCAGCTTTCATCCGTCAACCTTTGTTTATCCCCAAGTCCAACTGAAATCTTACATTCGGTACGGATCATACGCTCCCAAACAATACGCCAATAGCTTGCAGCTGATGGTCTGAAGTACCAGTTTATGCTTCTACTCATCAATGTGCTGTGTTCTCTCTTGTTTGCATTCCCTTAAGTACTTATTCAGTTCTCTTTTCGTTCCTGCCAAATTGGTTCCATTGTCACTGAATATTTCCTTTGGATGCCATTTCCTACCTATAAACCTCATCAGTACCGTTATAAAGGAGTTCGTGGATAAGTTATACGCTACCTCTAGATGCACAGGTCGTAATTTCAGACAAGGGAAAAATACAACCATAGTACTTTTTAGACCTCCTACCTAGTGTCACTGTGATAGGCCTAAAATAGTCAACAATTACTGAAGCGAAAGGATGGCTGTCCATCTTAATACTGACCGTCCTCATGGGAGTAATCAGCCGGCACTCTGATTTGACATTTTTCCTCCGACATAGCATAAAATTCCAGACGAATTCTCCCACTGCTGCACCTCTCAATATCCAAAACATTCCTCTAACTATTACCGGTACTTGTGTAGCGCCCACATGAAATTCTGTATTGTGGTAGTGTCCTAGAGTCAATTTCGTGACATGTTTCGATGAATCACTTCTGTTAAAAAAACACTACTGGCATATAGCATTTGAATCGGCTAAGCAAAGCTACTGTCTTCAATAACCTAGTACAGAACCTCACCTAGGTCAGAATCATAAAATGTAACATCCACCGCCCCTGTAGCCTTTATCTTTATTTGACTTTGATCTGGTCCCATGGTTATGTATAATACCGACCATTCAGCTTAGGGACGACTCAGGAATGAATGGCCCTCGCGCCATACCTCAAGATATTCATCCTTAGACAGCATTCCACGGGATGCGAAATCTGAAACATTCTCTTTAGATGGAACATATTTCCATTTATAAATCTAAAGGTTGTGAATTCTCGAGACTCGGTTAGCCGCAAATGTCGTAAATCAATTATTTGTACTATAAATGTAGTACAATACAATTTTTGAGTCAGTCCAGTATCTCACCTCTGAATAACCAACGTCCATTTCTGAACACAGCAAAAAAAGCCATGTGGGCGCCAAGACAACGAGACTACCACTGACAGAATGCCATGTCTAGTTACGGGCTTACAGTGTATATGGATTTTATAAACAAAGGAATCTTTCTTCCTGTCCTAACACAAACGTAAGTTACGTTCAGTATGGTGTTTTTCAAAGTCTATTTCTCTCACTGCTGGTGCAAGTTCTTCTGATGATATAGACTCTACTACTTGCATGGAGTTGCTGACCTATCTTGCCAGTCTAAAACCTCCCTTCCCCTGAATAGACCTCAGCTGCCCAAATGAGGACTTGGCCCGTCAAAGATTATCCGTTTATGTTAAGTAGTCATTCACATAGAAATGCTTTCCGAAAAACCTGGGGACTTTACTTGATCTTTCGCTACCGAAGGTCTCAACAATCTTTTTCTAAGGCACAAGCACAGAATGCTTGGACAGTTAATTCATACCCAGAAGCCTTTTGGGTTATGTCACTATCCTTCCACCACAACAGATCAAATGGTCCGCTATCTTTTAGAATCTTCACTTGTAAAAGGACTTATTGTATATCAGCTCTAAGCGCTATAATATCAACTCGGAAGCGTAAGAGTAACCCGACTAAACTACTAACAGTATCCAGTCCCTATAATAACTGTCCGTCCCAAGACGTACCACTGAAACTAGTCTCACAGTGAAATACTACTCGAAGCTCTTCAGGCTTTTTCAGATTTATAACTGGATGATAACTTATACACCACCGTATTCTTTCAGGATGACCACGTATTCCAACCAATTATACAAAGTATCGTTTCAATAAATTCTTGTTTGTGACTTTATCTATTAAATAAACCAGAGGCATTAAAAAGACGTCTGCTAAGACACTCATGTCTATGACTCGCCATTCCGTAGTTGTGTAGTAGATTAGGACGATCTTACTTCCATCGTAATCCAATTTCAAAGTGACCACTGACAAGTCTGGAGGACTGAGTAGCCACCTTCAGAGTTTTCTTGTCCTCCTCAGAATTCACCCCACTTAGAACCTCCATGTCTTTAAATGTATGACCATATAACCTTCTGAGTGAGTTCAGAATGTCTTGGTTATCCGACAGATGACAAAATAAGACCCTAGGCGACTGCTTACCACGCTGTTATGGCCTTAATGTAATCCAACTCAGATTTTTCCAAATAACAAATGGCTGCTTCCTACCTCCAAACCGTCTCTCTAAAGCCCAATGTGCATCTCTAACATCATATTAACGAGTTGTCTGGAATGCCTTATAAACAGCAATTGCCATTCATATCCATAAGATATTTACAGTTCACATTATTTACTTGATTAGTTTCCACTTACTTTATCATTTATGCTGTAAAGTGTTCTCTCTTGAAATTGTATTGCTGTTCATAATTTCAAAGGGATCACACATTCTGATGCGAATATTATATTTTCTCATAAGAAGGAGCGATGAGGTCATATCTCTAATTACATACTTCTCAAATACTTCATTTTACTCAGAGGTATGTTTCAATTAGGAGGGGACTTGATATCTGTAGTTTTATGGTAGTTTGAACCGATAAATTTTCCTTCCAGTACTTTACCTTAGTCTATCTTTCTGTCTACTGACTATGGGAAAATTTTCCATATTCTGTTCATTGGAGTTGTTATCTCACTGTTGTCGACATTAGTTTAAGCTTTGAAATAATACCTTATCACTGGAAATGTTCCATGGAATGGAAATTTACTTTGTTTTGACAATTAACAGCATCAGTGTCTAAACTGACATTCTCACAATCTTGGTCCACCCTCAACAGCATATTTCCCTTCTCTACACTCCACCTCTCATTCAAATTCAAATGGCCTCTTCTCCTTACTTTACTTCTGTCTAGCTTTATTTGTGTCTGAATTTTCCTTTTCCTAAACACTCCGGATAGACTGTTTTCACTCACTTGTCCATCTCGTTATATTCCAACTTTGTTTCTGTGACCAGAGTTTATAGTGTACCGGAAGACACAGTTTTCCCCATATGTTAGCGGGAACAACAATTTATTCGTTGTTCCTTGTATTGAGGCTCGATGTGCTATTAGTGCCAAGGGCCTTCTTTAGAGGCTACCCGTTGTTTAAGTGGAGGATTATGTATTTCTATGAAACCATTAGTCCAAGGTATGATGCGGTGTTGTTCTGATCATTTTAATACCCAGTGTGTTCAAAGGACCCCTCTATCAGAATTATCCTGAGTATACCATGATCCACAACATGCTTTATGAATTCGGTCATCTTAGTTTTCAGTGTTCATTGTTTTTAACAAATACGCGTTGTAAGGTCAGACACATAGAATACGTTATTTTACCTAAATTTCAAAACAGCCTTCAAAGTTCTATTGAAGAATATTATACATATCACTTTAGTTTTAGTTTAAATAACTTTGTGATCCGTTACAGTTCATTACCTGTATGACTGAATGAGCTGTACAAATTAGTTATTTTGAATAGTATCTGGTGTACCACTTTAACGCCAATCGGATTCTGTTGATCAAGTTTTCACACGATTAACGCCTGTCATCAAATTACAGTGTTCAATATTTTTTTTCACATCAGTTTGTTTGAAAGTAGTTTTCTGACAATTTAATCGGTCAGACCGCGTCGCTACTCACATGTAAAGGACCACAAGTCGGTTTTCACTTTGTTCTTTGTCACATGATCAGCAGTTGGGGGGAAGTGAATGCTTTACGCCTTTTAACATCATTCACATCCAGTCGTCACCGGCATAAATGAACACCAATAGGTTAATCAACGTCATCTTGGCTAAAATGCAGATGTCAGGAAAAAACTGTTGACCGAAATCATTAACCTAACACTGTTTGTAATGCCTTCGGAATTATCACTATCTGCATTATTCGCCCATCAGCATTTCAATTATTATTCCAATGACCAGCCAATAAATTCGTATTAATATCTTCTTGGTGAATTATTGTTATATATATTCTAGGTACAGAATGCTGTCATCAGCTCTGAAAATATCACATCCTGTAAGCATATATAAAGAATTCCACTTTGTTTACTAATAAGTAGTAAGGTTGTTATAATTTAATTTTATTAAAGTGTAGTGATAAATAAATTGAAGTGTATGTTAATCATTTTTGAGTTCCTATTTTTACCGGAGAAACAAGAAAACATCAGCGACTTAGATCGTTTTAGGTTTCGCACTCTCGTGTTATATTGTGTGAGTTATTTCAACCTATAGGGAAGTGAAAGATAAAGATGAAGTCTCCTTTTTAAGTTCCGTCTCAGTGCCTGCACGGTAAGATAAAGAAAAATATTCGATTTGTTAACTTAGTGTTCGTAAGATAAAACAGCTATACCATGAGTGATACACCTGCTCTTTCCTCTAACTCATTCTAGTACATATATATATAACCTCACCTAGCTTACCAGCTTGCTAGTTTTCTTACCGGCCTTAAGCCCAGATAAAGAAGTAGGGTTGGGCGTGGGGCTAGAGATCCTAAATCACAAAATCTATTAGACTGCTGCAGAAACTTCAATGCACAAGAAATGTATTAAAAATACAAATTCTTCGCTGGAATCAGAGAGACTGAATGATACTGGTCAGTGACAGCCTTTAGGAGGTTAGTCAACTAATGTGTCTCCCTTCCATGAAAGCGAAAATAAGGATTTGAACGTGGAATGTTCGTACAGGGTACGAAGCCAGCTGGGAAAGCTGCAAAGGTATCCAAAGAAATGCGAAGATATGGCACAGAAGTGCTTGGAACCTGCAAGAGCAAGTGGAATGGGTGTGGACTATCGAAATTATCAACTGAACAGTCAGAAATTTACTCCGGTCTGGTCACCCAGACGACAACCACGAGCACACCGGGTCAGTGAGTGGCTATCATGATGTCACCAATAGCAGCCAGAGCTCGAATGCAGTGAGATCCAATCCCATCCAGGATCATGAAAGCAAGACTCAACCCAAAAGGAAGGAAAGTTACAATTATCTAACTTTACGTGCCTAAAAACAACCCGGAACGAGAGAAGAAGGAAGATTTATGTAGAACAATGGAAACAGTAGTGGACAACATCCCACATGGAGACATCAAAATACTTATGTGTGATATGAATGTCAGCCGAAATGGAAGTAAGCAATGCAGAGAAAGAACTCATTATGTGTCGAGAGGCTCTAGGCGAAGTGAATGATGGCGGAGTACTGTTAGCAAACTTTTTCACCTTCAATGATTTGATGATTGGAATCAGTGTGTACAAGCATAGATATATGCATAAGCCAGCATGGACTTCACTTGACGAATACACCAAAAACCAGATCGATTTCATCTCAGTGTTGCTCACAGAAGTGGAGATGCAGCTAGTCTGCTGGACACAAAGTCGAGAAGGGGAACTGATGTGGGCTTGCTCATACCATCATCTAGTTCAAGGAACCTTCAAAGTAAAGCTGAAAGCCTTCAGAATAATAGGAGACAAGCAACAACTGGAGTTCAACACTCGGAAACTGGAGGACAAAACTACAAGAGATGCCTTCATTCCAGATAAGATAAGATCAAAGTTGGACACACTACGTGGCATCAATGAGGACACCTGCGTGGAAGAACATCGGAACTCTCTGCAGGTGTTGTTCAAAGAAACATGCATCACTGTTTGAGGAGGAAAGAAGAGACAAGACGAGGAATGGTTGTCAATGGACACCTACCTCGAAAGCTAATAGAAGAAATGAGAGTAGGATGGTGAAAGAGAAGATGATTCAATGCGAAGATGGACAACAGAAGGGGAAGCTGAGTTCAATGTACACTGTAGTAAATAAAGAAGTGAAGAAGAGTGTTAGGGAAGACAAATAACAATTCTACGACACACTGGCTGGCAAATGAAGCAGAACAGGTAGACAGGCCGCAGCTGAAAGATACCTCAGAACATCATATCAGATAACCATGTCTCTACTCCGGAAAATATCAACCCAGATGAAACGTATGAGAGATGGTCAAAGGGACCTGATGAAGAAGGAGGAGAGACAAATAAAACAATGCGGTAATCACATCAGAGAAATCTTGAACTGCCCATCATCTGCAACTTTCCCAGAAATACCAACAACAACACGCACGGAAATTCCAGTGCACACCAATCCACCAACGAAAGAAGAAATCTTGAATGCGATCAAGCCAATTAAGGCCAGTCGGGAAGGCAAAAAGACGAGACGGAATTCTCCCCGAAGCTCTGAAAAAGGACCCAGAGACTGAGGCAAATATGCTAACGCCATTGCTACAAAAGGTTTGGAAAGAAGGAAAGGCACCTACCGATTGGTAGGTAGAAAGGCTGCCTAGCTTGTCAAGCTGTCAGAGAAGGGCTACTTGGGCCTCACTCTTCAGGAACTGGCGTGGAATAATGCTCTTGTCCACGCCAACTAAAATACTAAGTCGCATCATCCTGCAAAGAATAAAAAATGTGCTCTAGATAATGAACTCCGCCACCCACCAACCACAACAAGCTGGCTGAATTCACGAAAGGCATATCATCTGCTGATCAAATGCCAACTCTACATATCGCCATCACAGAACAAAGCATGGAATGGCAGTCAAACCTCTCTCTACCCCAACTTCCTTCATCGACTAAGAAAAGGCCTTCATCAGACAGCGTTGACCGAGAAGTAATTTGGAAACTACTTCAACACTAAAGAGTGAAGTGCTCAAGTCTTTATCAACCTCATTCAGCAACTGACTATATGACAATGCCTGCCACGTGTTAGTCAGGTGATGCATAACGGGAAACTCAGAGAGGCGTTCGAAGTGGAGACAGGAGTAAGAGAAGGCTGCTCCTAATATCACCAATGATATTCCTAATTGTGGTGGACTGAATTGTGCGTCAGACTGTGAGTTGAGAGCAAGGTGACAGGAATACGCTGGACGACCGTTGAGAAGACTCCATAAGATCTGGATTTCACTTGTGGATGATTTATGTCTGATGTCAAACAAACTCGAAGACTTGCAGTCTGGCGAAAACTAGGAACCAACTGGCTGAAGAAGCAGGCAGGCAGGCAGCGAAGACAGGACTGCAGGTGGAGATAGAGAAGACGGAGGTGATGAAGATAATCAACCACCAGCGTCAATACCGTCAAAAGCAACTACAACCAACACCAATCCCCATCGATGGGAGAGATTTGACAGAGTTCACACACTGCCTTCACTTGTCTAGCTATGCAGCATCGTTTCAACTACAGACAGTCGGAACGGATCAAGATGTCAAGGCAAGCCAGCCAGCCAGCCAGTCAGCCAGAATCGGAAAGATACGCAAGATACGCTTCCATCAACCTGAAACCAATTCGGAAATCTTCTGCACTCAGCCAGCACACAGAACATGATTCCGATTCTGTTCAACACCAACATGAAGTCGGTCAGTCACTTCTTCTGTGTGGTTCAGAAACTCGCAGTGCATGTCAGTCACGAAAAGGATTTCCAACAGGTTGCTGCAGACTTCCATGAACAGCTGCCTTCTCTGGCTGGCTGGTTCCATACTGAAGGTTCCATAGTGGCCGGCTAGAAAGAACAAGTAACAAGTAACTCTGACTGGGACCGAAGCAACCAAGAGCCTATCGTCTATTGATATAAGAATAAAACTTGGGCACTGTGGTAGAGTGTAATTCCATTATGGGTAAATTTTATTTTGATAGCGTCTCACAGTGTTATACAGTAATATTTACTGATGACGTTTCGAGCACAATTTATTGCTCATAATCATATCAAGCCTATCGTCTAACAAATATGTAGAGGAAAATGGAGATGGATGGGGCATATGTTGAAGAGGCCGTCGAATGACATCGTGTACCAGATCATTGCTTGAGTGGAATCCCAATGGGTAGCGATTATTGGGTCGTCTTTGCAAGGGTGATATTGAGGAGATCGTGTGAGTAGGAGATGAGAGTTTATGGTAACCATGGTTCAATCTGAAGAGGGCAGCAGAAGATAGGACGAAGTGGAGATGTGTTGTTGAGGCCCTATGTCCCACTCGGAAACCAAGAGAATATTAATGATGTATACATGTATATGTATAGAGAGAGATGTCACGGAATAATAGTGACCTTGCTATCCAACCCAGATCTTCTAGGTCACTGTGCTTTTGTATCAGGTGGTGTTTACCTCCACACTGTATGCGCAGCAGTTCTTACATTATGGACCTCGTTATGTTGATAGGTAATAACCACTTATCAGTTCAGCAAGTTGTTAAGACATGTCTAAATAGTGTGTACTTCGCTTTCTTTTTTTAGTTGCTTGTAGATTTTTATATCGGCATACAGAATCAAAAGATTTTTTTGAGATATGACAATCCCAATAATTAAATCCATCTGTTAGGCTGCGGATATACTTATACCGATTGTTTTGTAGCAGTATAAGTACTGAAATATTTTAAGTCTACACTTCAATACTATTAATACTTCACCGGTACGCTTGTATCTAATTTGACACACTACTCGAGTAGGTGTCAATTTAAGGGACTCAAGCTAGTGACATGGACTTCTATGAAAGAACAAATTACTTATCTGGTGCATCCTGATTTATTCGATTTCAACTGCTTAAAAAAGAAGTGTTCACACCAAGTTCTTCATAGGAGTCGCCTGACATTAGACGAATTTATCGATGTATTCGTACACACAATAAGTGATTCTTCATGAAACTAAACACTACTAACAAAATTGACTAAGACAATATAGTTACAAAAAATTATAGTACCGTAATACTGAATGATAGATCATATGTATGACAGGATCACATTACTTAATATCTAACACTATCAGAATGAATGCATGCATGCATGCACGTATGTATATGTGTATTTAAATTAGGTAAAGAAGGATAGAACAAATAGAGGAAAGAAACAACAGTATTATCTGATCACTCTCATGTGCATCAGAAAACCAAAAAGTATGTGTTACCCTAAAAATTATTGGATTAATAAATTAGGATTCACTTTTATTCCGAGTTGGAAAATATTAGTATCATGTGATTCAAAACTGGAAAGTACATTTTCCCTACCACTGAATCTGTTGTTGTTACCACTACTTCTACTACTACTACTACTACTATAACTGTTATGAAACTTTCTTTTTGTGTCAGTAGAAATTATTGTTCATTCTGTTACATATTTGTGAACAAACAAAGAAAACGATGGAAAATCATCATACTGACCATACTGAATTATGATTACCTTTATACATTATGATGCCATTATAACATCAAAAGACAACACAACAAAATAACTACCTATGGATATATATATATATATATACACGCTTAATTGACATGCTCGCATCCCATTTCTCGTCATTCTCTGAAGATATAAGTAGCATAGAACAATATCAAATAAGCATCTCTCAACCCATTTAATCAATCTACTGAACAGAACTACACTTAAAATGTAAGCCACCGATTTCACACAAAAAAAAATATTACCTATTAAACTAATATAAGGAAATATATACCAGTGATACTATGAAACTAGGTAATAACACCACTGAAGATTTAAGCTTATTAGCTAGGTGCTGATATATACCAATGTTAAAAAGAAATAACTTAGACGCGATTAATAACAGATTATATAGGCATTGATAAATTATTCGACACATTATTCACATTTGTTAATTGAGTATAAAATAAGTGAATTTTCCAAACTGTGATAATTTGCAATCAACAGTGTTCTCTGAGCTGGCTGGTTAAGTTGCGGAGCTTTCGTCGTCCTTCTGGACAACATCAACTGTGGTAACCTCATCAAGCAGTAGAAATTTACCAACTGTTCTCTAGCTCTAAAAATGGTATCTTTTTTTCAGAACACGACTTTAGGATAACATCCTACAATAAATACTACTACATATGTAGTGCAGCATATGTCAGACAGAACATCTTGGCATTACTATCGAAACTCATTCAAATAGGTGAAGTATTAACCGAAATCTACACTGGCTTGCTTAGTATTAGGATGGTCGAAGATAAGTATAATTCAGATATGTTAAACTTCAAAAGATAGTTTTTTTCGCAGTCAGTAGGTCTGCCCTCTTTAATACATGAATAGACACTGAGTGAATAACAGTAAAGCTGAATAAAAGTCACCACTCAGAAACTTTGAAGTTATATCTCTTTGCTTGTGAGAAACTGTATTGTATTGGCTTCAAGGATTTGTATCTCTAGATTATATTGATGCAAGTAAATCACTAACACGCTTGTATCCAAATAAGCGAGACAGTTGTTCATTGTTTAGATAGACAGTCTAATGTTTGGTTCTTAAGGGCAATTACGCTAACTTTAGCCATCAATATCTATGCCGTAATTATTATGGTTACAATCTTAGCCCAATTTTGTAATTCACATATTGTGGTCTCAATCATTTTGTTTTCAAAAGAAATGCTAGTGAAATTTTCGAGTTAATAATCTACACTCTACAAACAATCGATTTTAC